>NDGM011195835.1:0-24404 GCA_002564305.1 Octomys mimax
ATGGTCTCTCTTTTAACCACTCTAGCACTGGGGTCATGGTTCTGCTATAATAGGAGCTTACATTTCATGACATTTAGAGAGCCTGAACTCCTCAAGACAGGAATGCTTCTTTCCTTTAATAAAATCAGTAAATTGGGGACTGAGTACTTTTTCAGTTATTTAACTTCTGCTGTACTAGGACAGTACTTCCTCCTTCATGTATTAAGTAAATGAGAATTCATCACTTGTCCACTTGTCAGAATTCTGCTTTTTTGCCCTAAATTCCAACATGCACTTATGAAGCAAATTCTGTAGGTCAGGACCACACTGTTCTTCCTGCATGGAGCTCATGGCTTACAGAAGCCTTAGGTAACTAAGTAACTAGTTGGAAAACCAAGTCCTATGCTATGGCAGAGAAAGCCCAAAGCGGGACACCTGGCCTGGGCTTTGAGCTCTATGCTTCGGCTTTCCATGCTGTCCTTGGTACAGGCTGAGCAACCCGCACTCAAGGTACCTGGAACCAGGGATGGGGTTGAGATTCGCCTCACCCTTGGAATATCTGCACAAAGTATGAAAAGCTTTGAATTTGGGAGCGGGTCAGTTTCCGGCCTCCTGAAGTGGTGTGCTCACCCATTAACGTGTTTACTTCACATCCAGCCTTACTTCTTTTCTTCCAAATTTATTCGACTTTGGCCTACTTCCAAACTGTGACCACTTCTGTACCATCATTTCTAATGCTTCTCTCTTTTTTTGTTGTCTGTTTCGCCTCAGTCTAAAACCTTTACCGAATATTGCCCTCTGTTAAACACCCGGTTTTTATCATAAGGGTATAAATACAACACTTGGTTTGATTCAGTTGTCTTGTCCCCATTTCACATTTTTATATCCGTCCCCCTGTACTTTTTGTTTGTCACCTCTCCTTTACGTCCCTGCCAAATAAAATCTGGATTCTACCCCTTGGGCTTCTGCCACTGTTTCTGCTTTAAGGTCTCAGAGAGCCCCGTGACCTGCTCCTGCAGCCCTTCCTGGTGCACGCGTTCCTTACTCTTGCTGCGGTGTCTAAGCCTGCTGGCTCCATCCTTCTTAAAACTCTCCCTTCCCTTGGGATCAGAGAGCGGCCATCCCGGCCCTCCTCCCTCTCCGGATGAGCATCCTCAGCTGTCCTGGCTTCCTGGCTTCTCTCCTACTGCTGTTCTCAGGCCTCTCCTCCTCCTCCTCCTCCTCCTCCTCCATGTACCGCTCTCTGGTACTAACTTGAATGCCCTGGACCGCCGCTGTCACTCTTTCTCAATTCTCTTTAGGGCTCTGGGCTTTTGAGTCAAATGCCACAAAGCCTAAGCTGAAACGATGACCTTAACCTACCTTCCCCCTGCTCACTCCTGCGGGTCCACTTGTTTTCGACCAGTAGAAATATAGACAGGATCCCCTCCTTTGCCCGACACCTGAACCAGCAACTGAGGCCCAACTGTTTTCACCCCAAATGCAAACTGCCACCATGGGCTCCGTCCAGGTAGCTCTCCACCTGCCATCGATCCTTACCCTCACCCATCTGCCGTCTGGTACATAAACAGACAGATCCTCTAAAATTATGAACCTGCTCAACACTGAACCCTGCTGAACCCCTGCACTGGCTCTGTAAGATCTTTCTAAACGTAATAACGCAGCCCCAAGCCACAGCCAGCTATGTATACCCACATTTTGGCCCACAGAGTTGGTTCAAACTCTGGATACTGAGAATCCTGAATGCCCTGAGGAGGACATACTGTCTAGCCCGAGAGTCCCTTAGAGTCTTTTATCCAGGTGGCCTCGCACCTTGCACTGCTGGCCTCATTCCTGGGTGCACCTTTAATCTCACAGATCAAATTCTCCATGCCCGGGGCACCCAGCCTTGCATGATGGGGCCCTGCCATCCCTTCTATCCCATTTCATGCTTTTAACTCAGGTCTGTGGATGCCAAGGTTTATGTTTGTCTACTACGCTACACTAATTAATGTCACTTCTCCCCATCCTTGGGCTTATTTGCAATGCGAGAGGCCAGTGCTGATAATAAGTAGCGCAAGATTCTCAAATTACAGGGCAGCAGTGGGTGTGGCAAGAGGGCCAGGGACATAAAATAGGCGAGTGAAAGGAGCAGCGTGGGAATCACATTCGAAGACTTGGTATCCCTTTTGCGTCAGTTATCTGAGTTAAGGCAGTAAAATAACTTACTCTTTCCAGTTTCTGAGTTTCATTCGTCATTGTAGCCTTTCCGAGTACAAAGACGAATGTACCATTCCGAGGCCATCAGGACACTGCAGACATTGAATAAATGTTTGTGTGATAAATACTTGTTGGCAGAAACTCGTGCGTGCTGAATGTCCCAGTCACTGAGGCATCGGTTTCCCCTGCTTGGCTTTCTTTCACTGTCATCACCAGTGTCGAGGGGCTGCCCTGCATTCTCACTTCCTGTGGGCGCCACGTCACCCCCGCCCCAGAGTAAGGAAATACAAGAGAACAAAAAGGATGAGTAGCGACAGCAAGAAGAGAGAATTAAATACAAAATACAGTGAGAAAATGCATTCTCTCTTCTTTACTTTCTTACCAGGTAAACAAAGGTTAAACCCATATATAGATATAAATAAGATTACTGCTAAGACTAATGGCACAAGACTTATAAAGTCATCAATTAGTAATTCTGGGAGACGTAGAGGTATTCCTTTGCCTTCTCATGTATCAGCTTGCTGACTGCATTTCCTATCTCTTGGGGTCCCTCTGGGGAGTCCCCTCAGGTCTCCATACAACAACCCCAAACAAATGCAGGCCACAGAGCCACAAGGCTCAGACTTCAGCATGCACAGTATTCAGGACAGCCTGTAACACACGGGATTCCTGGACACTCCAACGTGACAGGCTTAGGGTTGGGCCAAGAGACCCACATTTGGTCTAAGGTTTACCAAGGATTTTCAAGAGACAAACACCATACACTGAGAGTACGACATGCTGTCATAAAGACGAGCAGTTCAGAGCAGAAACGATTCTCAGGTGGAGCATCACAATTTGCTTTTAGACATGGTCCAGTTCTTCCATCACGGTTGCCCTTCCAAGTCTACTGCTCAGGATTATTTTTGTACACTGAGTGGAAAAAATTCTGCTCTTGTCATTCTAATCGCAGTTACGATGTTTTCAAAGACATACTGCCTACATATCTGTCATGTGTAATCTATTTCAACAGGTACATTTTTCTGCGGCCAAGACGGCTAAGCCCTGGAAATCCAGATTATGCAACAGTGCCTAAGATCCATACTTATTAAAGCGATACTATATTCTTAGGGTCCTTATTTTTTAATTCACAGCAGGCTGGCAGTCTTTCAATTACAGTGGAATCGGGCATTGCTGCTCACTTCACTGGAAGCGGTTCATCTCAATTGTAATCATCATGTTCAAAGGTTCACTCTACCCAGATGCCAAGTTCCCTCAAGTAGACAAAGGCGTAGCAGAAATATTTCTGCTTGGCAAGGCCTGGAGAATTTCTGGAGGCTTTGTCATGCCTCAGCAGGGCACTAGTCAGGTTATAATTTGCCTTAATTATTCTCCCCACAAACAACAACAACGATTACCTCTAAGTCACTGGCACTCAAAGGTTTCTCTCCAGCCGCTGTAAAAACTGCAAGAGACCTTCTATACACCTTATTCAAAGAAATCTGACTCTGACTATTTTGTCTGGTGACCTGCTATTTTTTTTTAGCATAAGTCACACACTTGGCCCTGGTTCCACGTGTGCACATCAGGAACATAAAAATAACTCAGAGAAATTACTGGTCTCCCATAAAACAATCAGTGTGCTATATGCATAATTTGTTCCACCTGCCACGTTTACAAGGCACCCTAAGGAGAGCGAGCTTAAGGCCCAGCCATCCATCTGCCCCCTCGTTCGGAGGGGTAATTATTGCCTCAACTAAGCAAAGAGGAGCGCGCAGCATGGTGCTAACCGCGGCGGGTGACTGATGTCTGTGACCATGCTGCACACACCCGGATCACAGCTCATCTGACAATGGCTGGAGTCCTGGTACAATGACAAACACAACTCACTAACAAAGAGGGGGGAGAGATGCCCAGAAGCCAGCATTCCGTGGGCCACGCCCAGAACACACACTGCCGAGGTGGGCTTTATCATTTCTCTCAGACACATTGAAAACAAGGAAGATGAGAGAGCAAAGACAGGGCGAAAGAATGCCATGATTCCAGGTTTAAACAACAAAATATCTCTGCTTAAACAACAAGATATTGTTTTTGAGAGGGGGGACAGGAACACAGGACAGGAACACTATTTCTATTATCTGTACTTCCTATGTATTCTTTAACTTAAATAAAGCATGAATCACCATTTAGGAAGAATGTTCTATTTGCTATACACATAAAACAGGGCCCAGCCTGCAGCGCACCCTACACCTAAACATCTCCAGCTAAGGGCGCGGTACTAAGACTGGCCTGAGACCGGATGGAATGGTCTGTTCTAACACCAGGATGGCGTCCAAGTCCAAACACTTGGGTGTGGTGAAGTGCACAGAACACACGGGCATAGTCAAAGAAATTTTGCCCATAAGAAGCTATTCAAATGAGAGCTCTTTGGGGACACACCCCAAATGGGTTGCAGAAGGTCACATACCACTCCTTCCCTCTGAAATGAGGTAGACGCAACATACAAATTAGCATACAAAATATCCAGTTATTAAATATTCCATGCCAAGGCTCCCACGGGAAGAGAGGAGATTGGCAATGGAACAGGGTCGGAGAGAGAAAGAAGGCGAAAATGGACAGGTCACTTCAGAAATGGCTCCGGTTTTTTCAATTCAGTA
Source organism: Octomys mimax (assembly GCA_002564305.1). Lineage (NCBI taxonomy): Eukaryota > Metazoa > Chordata > Mammalia > Rodentia > Octodontidae > Octomys > Octomys mimax. The sequence goes on from NDGM011195835.1 coordinate 4,815, forward strand.
ACTTTATGAGAAAAAAATAGGGTGAGAGTAAAAGAAACAGCACACAGTTGTCATTTATTCTGCCAAAGTGTGAGTATATACATTATCACGAATATTCATTTTCATACAGATGAGTGATACAAAAGCCAGATTCTTAAAGAATAATCTGTTATATTAAGTACATTTAACTTTATGTAATCTCATTATTGCTCTTAAACATGAATGTTTTAGAAAATATGATGCTTTTTTTCACAGCTAATACCTTCGTACAGTTCTGGGAAAAATGCAGTTTTCATAATCAATTTCATTCTACCCAAGTAGAATGAAATAATATCTTCTGTAATTTCACTTTCAGACTGTAAGAGTCCCCTTACCCATGCATTTCCACTTTCAAATTAGGTGAAATGATTTAAAAGGAACATAAGCCAACGCAGAATGGATCCTGCCATGCTATGAAGTTTCAGTGACAACAGACACCCCTAAGTGATTTTGGTTTCATGATAGCAGAGAATGACACTTTAATGTCTTATGTACCTTGTTCTCTAACTTAACTGCTGCGATTAAGCCACGAGTATTCTGGCCTCAGTGTAGAGTGGCTGGATTAAAACTGGCTATTTCCCCCTGCTGGTTGGACGCGTTTTACATTCTCTACCTCACCGCCTGCGGCAGTAATGCTCCCTGTAGTCCCAAACCCATTTATTTTCTACCCACTGACTGACCTCCTAAGGCATCATTAACATGCCCCCAAAGGCCCTGCTGCTGTCAATTTTAGTGAGCACTTCACTCAAAAGCCTTTATAGGGTTCATCTGCACTGTCTAGGGAAGGGAAAGGCATCAGCCCCAACCTTGGGGAATTGTCAACATAGGAAGATGAAGGAGAAGCTCAGCTCCAGCGGAAGGAGACATGGAGCAAGGGGAGGACTGGGAGGTCGGTTTGCAGACAACCGTAATTGTATGTTTCTGCCACTCAATTCTCAGCTCGTTAATGGCAGAAGGATCAATATCGAGTGTCGATTTTCATGTACACCATTATGGCCTTAGTGGGAAACAGGTCTTCTGGGAATAGGGAGTGATTCAGGAAATGGGTCTGGAAGAGAATGATGCATGACCAAAATTAATAATTTTATTGATATCTTTATGTTTTCTGAAATATATCTGGAGGATTTTTTTTTGTTTTTGTTTTGACCAAGTTTGTATTTTCTGCTGACCATTCACATTGAAGTCAGTCACAGAGAGAAATTAATTGCATGGAGAATATGGGGAATAAATGTGGGATTGCATTGTGTAAACAGATAGTGTCAGGTTGCCATGCTGTCCCTCCACCACCACCATGAGCTCTACGCTCCAAAAGGGAGTTAAAGTGACTAGCACTACATTCTGCAAATCTGACTCCAGACTTGGGGAAACTTCACTGCTCTAGCTGATCAGTTATGGCGCGGCTTCCTTCCCTCTTGGCTGAACAGGAAGCGAGCCATCAGTGGGCTTCCATTTTAAGCCAGCTTCATATCTGGCAGGAGACAAATTCTGAAACATAACACTCTGACCATCTTTTTCAGAACCAAGCCAAGAGTTTGAGGCCTCACAGAGAAAAGAAGAAAAAGTAGCTGGCAAAATATTTCTAACATATAACCTACACAAGGAATGGAATTATTTCGTGAAAGTATGAAATAAACGCAAAGCGTATTTATACGTATAAAAAAAACCAAAACACTTGAAAATGTAGTTTCCACCACTAAATGCAATGGGATTTCGCATCCTGCAAAAGCAGAGCGTTACTATATGATGCACAGCCACACATCCCTCCTCATGCATGTAGTAATATTCAAATCACATTTCCTAAGTCAGTTCTAAAGCAGCCACTCTGAAACATTCTCCCTCAATCATAAGATAGTCACTTTAAAGTTTACCACATTCCCAATGCTTCTCAATGAATACAAGTTCTTCTGAGTTGTGTGCTGTGGCAAGTGTGGCCAGCGTAGCCAACTGAAAATGGTGCTGCCACCAGGAGCTACGAAGACATCTGTGTCCTTATCAAACATTCTTGCAACTTTGAGGAAACTTCCTTAAAGATTCGCCGACACTAGCATCCACAGCCCATTGTACCAAGCACCCTCACCTACTAACTACCTCGGCACGCCAGGCTCTGGGCTTGGTGGACATTTACATAGATGGTATCGCTCACCTAACAGCAGCTCTATGCAGTAGGGATGGGCCGAGTATCCCTAACGTGAACATCCACAGTGCTTTAAAATGCGAACCTTTCTAAGTACCTACATGAACTTGACTTGTTGTGACAGGCCACGTGAAAAGGCAGGTGAACTAAAAATCCTGTGTAACATTGTTGTACTTGCTGTACATATAAAATAGGACCCAGATCTATACTGCATAACTATGTATATATGTGTATATATACATATATCATCAATTTCATATATAGATTATAAGACATAAATGAATTTCACTTTTAAACTTGGAGATCATCCCCACAATATCTCATTATGTTTAATTTTCCAAAATTTTAAAAATCTAAAAGCCAATATACTTCTAGTCTCTATACTTTTAAATGAACTAAACTGGACACATGTATATAAATATTAAGCTGTTGCTCTTCTGTGAGAAATCGAAAGAGCATATAAGGACCAAAATGGATGAGAGATTTGGGAAGTAAGAAGAAAATGTTCAAGTGGGAAGGTGTGAGGAGGGGAAAGGGGAAAGTCAATAAAAGAGAGAATGGAATGAAAAAAGTGGAAGCAAAGCTTCTGTAGATAAGGAGGGGAAGAGCGGTTGGAGGGGAATAAGGAAAAAAGAAGCAAGATACGTCATGTACAGGTACAAATTTCCTATGATGAATATAATCATTATGCATATCAAAATGTACCAATAAAATTTATTTAAAAACCACTTCTAGGCTGGGGAGATAGCTCAGTAGAATAAGCACTTGCCCAGCATGCACAAAGTCCTGAGTTCAATCCCTGGTACCACTAAATAAATAAATAAATAAAACCCACTTCTAGTTCCAAGCATTTTTGCATAAGAGACATACAACCTATATAATCTTCCCATTTTATGGATGCAATAGCTGAGGCTTAAGGCAGTAAAGCAACTTTCCCAAAGCCACAGCAAGTAGCAGAAGGGCCAGGGATCCCAGTAACCAGGCCTGGCACACCACAAAGCCTGTGCTGCTCCCCACAGACCAACCTTGGGATATATATATATATATATCTCGATATAAATATATAGACATGTCCCTCCCTGTTTTCAACCTCATTTATAAGAAATCACCTTATTTTGAGAATTCCATGACCAAAAGTATGCTTACAGAAGTTGTGAGTATAAAATTTAATCCCATTTCCATTCTGGGCTTACAATAGAACACACTGGCTTATGCCACAGAAATAATGTTAGATTTTACACTCTGAAATTATAAACTAGAAAAAAAAGAAGTAATAAAAATAGGTACAAAATTCTACTGGCTTGAACCAAATGAAACAGCTGTTACCTGCAGGTCAAAACAGTGCAAAGGCTCTACTTTATGGCTGCCATCCACCCCACCCGGGGCCCATCCTGCCACACCCCCACCCAGTGGCTCCATGGAGTCCCACCCTGCCACACTCCCACCCTGTAGCCCCATGGGGTCCCACCCTGCCACATCTCCACCCGGTGGCTCCCTGGAAGCCTACCTGAGCAGAAGCTATTGCTGCTGATGGTCCTCGCCGAGCGTCCAGAGCTGCTGGGGTTGAACTCCCTGCTCTCTTCCTCTGAGAAAGGAGATTCGGACGAGGGGGACACCTTGTGCTGTTGCTTGGGCAGATGGGGCCGAAGGATCAGCCGCGGAATCCTGCTTCTGGAAACCTCCTTCTCATGGTGCTGCACTCTCTGCTCCTTCTCAAAAGTGGACATCGAAAAGAAAACAAAAGCAAACTTGTTTCTCCCAGCAGGCTCAGGTTCTGAGAAGTCGGATCTCTGAACACTGACTCTGTTAGGTCAGAGGTGCTCTGAGCTGTTGCCAAAAGGAGCTGCCCAACTCCTGCTCCAAGAGCTCACCCGTTTACCCTACTCAACAGCACGTGTGCAACACACACACACACACACACACACACACACGCGCGCGCAGTCTTCCACTCACAATCGGAATGACCACCTGCTCCCCCAAGCCTTCTCCACTCACCTTCGCCTTTGGGCTTCTACTACCATCAAGCATTACACCCACCTATTAGCTAGCTCCTTCAGACTTCCACTGTGCCTTTGCTTGACCAATTTGACTTGCTTTTGTGCCTCCAAACAAAGTAGACATCTGTATTTGTCTTTCTCCTTCTGATGGATCACACTCTCTTTTCTTTAAAAATCCTTCCTCTTGCACACGGGTTCTTAATTATTCATTAATATCCTGGTACACAGGGCTTGTTGCCAACAGAAAAGCAAACACAGACCCAATGCCCAGGAAGATGGCTCCACCTTTTACATCCCCTTCAGCTTTTGTTTTTCTTACAGGACAAGCCAGGAAAAGGCATTTTTTTTCTCCTTAAAAATGGAATATTAAATAAATTTGCCACATCCTGGATTAAAAATGCTTAAAAGTACTATCTTGAAAATGGTTTTTCAATTTCAAGTGTCCTCCCAGCCATTATTTCAGTTCTTCTTAAATCACAGGCTGAAACATTGAGACCCCAGGAGCCCACATCCCTATTTACAGATAAGGAAACCGAGGCCAGAGGAGGCACAGCCAGCGCAGGACCCTGCTTCAGCTCTAGCGCTTTTCATGGCCACCGCCACCCTGCCTCATTAAAATGGATTCCTAGGAAGAGCTTTTTGCAAAAATTCCACTGCTGACTCTAACCTCTGCAATTCAAAGAGGGCTTTGGCTTAGTTTTTCTTTCTTTCTTTCTTTTTCTTTCTTTTTAAAAATCATTTTACGACATGACCTCCTGCTCGTGTCTGCTTACCAGCAGAGGTCACGGCCAAAGTAAACACGTCTGAGGCTCCCACAGGGCAGGAACCGAAGGGTAAATCCCCGCCGCAGGGCACTTCGGAGTGGCTCAAGCATCCGCGCCATCGGGGCCCGCAAGCCGCACCCAGTCTCTGGCTGAGTCGCACACATCAGTCACCCAGCAGGCAGTCCGCGTCAGCCGCTCTCCGGCCAGGCACACTGCAGAATCCACGCCACCAGGGTCACACGCTGGAGTCCTTACGTGTCACTCACGCATGCATCAAATTCCTTTTGCATACACACACGCATACAGGCACACACACGCACACACGCGCACACACACGCGCACACCAAGCTTCACTCTAAATCCCGGTTTCTGCAGATAGGATTAACCCTCTAAAAGTCAATCTCTCTTATCCTTCCTCCAGCTGCCCAAATCTCCCTGCGGGGGCCACGTCCCACCTTCCAGACCCCGGCCACCAGGCTGTGTTCCTCTGCCCTCCGCTGTTCCCAGTCCTCCTTTCCTGGCCCACGCTCCAGCCAACGCTCACCTTTCACCTGCCCGCCCCCCGATGCGACCCGCTTACCTTGGCATCGCGCAGGGGCCCCATCGCGCCTTCGCCCTCCGCTCCTAGCGCCGCCGCAGCCGTCCAGGAGGAGGCACCTGCGAGCGCGGGGAGGGGACGGCGCTGAGGAGAGCCGCGGACCAACGCGAGGTGTCGCTTGGCCGCTCCCGCCCCGCCCCGCCCCGCCCCGACACGTGGTGCCGCCCCGCCCCGCACCTGAGCGCCCGCCTGCCAGCCGCGGGCGCTGAGGCCAGCGTTCCCTCTCGGACCTGGTCTGGGTCTAGGGGGTCTCGGGAGGGTCGAGTCGGCTGCAAGAGCTGCGGAGATCACCGCGTTAGGGGGCCTGCAGCTGCCGGGGAAAGTTTTCGCCCCTCCTGTCCTTTAGTGCCGACTGAACGCGCAGACCCCTCCCCATGGGGCTGGTCGGTTGCGGGCGGGTACCCCGCTTCGCGCTGCGTCTGGGTTCCCGGGTTCGCGGGCTGCGCCTCTGTCTCGCCTTTGCGTCAGAAGGGCCTGGGCGGGCGGCCGCGCCGCAGGAGGAGGCAGCGCCCTGCTCCCCCGCAGCCGCGGGAAGCCGCGCGGGTTCCAGGGAACGGCCCTGCCCCCAGCCCAGGCAGCCGGTGGAGGCAAAGCACCCTGCTGGGGGCGCTCTGCACGGGATCCTACAAAACCAGGTTGCCCCATTGCTCCATTCCCCACAGGCTGGCAGTCTTTACGCCCAGCGTTTCTGGACCTCTAAGGAGCCGAAGTTTATTCTTGTAAAACCGAGTGGTAACAATACCACTCTCAAGGGTAGCTGTGAGGATTGGAGGAAAGGAAAGGAACTTCCCAAAGGGTGCTTAGCGCAAGTGCACGTGGCCCAGCCAGCATCTGCTGAAACATTTTTCGGGATAGCAGAAAAAGCCTTTGTAGTAAAAGCAGACATTTGGGGGGGGGGGGAGGCATACCAGGAATCGAACACAGGGCCTCATACTTGCCTGGAAGGTGCTGCGCCGCTGAGCAATTATCTCCACTGTAAAGATAAAGGTCTTTCAAGAAATTCAAAAGCCTGTGCAACTGGCCATGTAGAATGGTGATAGGCCTTGATACTGTGCGTACTTAAATCCTATCTAGTGTTGGAGCTCAGCCTGTAAAGCAACTTGATACCCTTTATTCACAGCTGGATAAGAATCTAAGGAACGATGTGTGTCCCTAAGCCGTAGCTGGAAGGCCATGCGTCGTCGCTGAGCCACCAGCTCTCCCACTTGTCTGCCTTCCAAACAGGGCTTCTCTTGAGTCCTCAGTTTCAAATTGAGGAATGGGTTTTGTGAATCTAAAAAGATCCGGCAGCTTACTGAGATCCGTTTGCCTTCTCCCTATAACTCTAAAGAGGGTTTCTTCCATGAATCTTCATTCCTGTGCAATCTACTTGGCTTTCCTTAATTAAGCAGTGAAGTCTTATGATTGACTGTTTACTCGGCGAGAAGAAGTGATTAATTTGTACTTTTTACACCCATGGGTGTTTCAGATATGAATGAGGGGAATTGACGGTCCAAAATGATTTGTACCACATATCGTTTCTAAAATTATGAGCCTGAGGTTATAGATGGTAAGACAAAAATGAACTTTTTCTTTTCCTAATTCTGGGAGCTGAACCTGGGGCTTTTGCATTGAAATACCTCCTAGCCTTTAAAAAATATTTTTTGGAAATCTTTTCAGATCAGAAGGGGAACGAGAAATGGAAGGAGGGAGAAGGGAAGGAAAAGGAAATATATTAAAAGAAAGAGAATCAAAGAATAAATGGAAATAAAGCTTTTCCACACGAGAATCGAGTTGGTGGGACCAGGGAGGAACTAGACAAGAAGGGGACAAAAAATTAAGACGCGCTGTGTGCTTGTACGACCCCCCACGATGAATGCAATCCTTATTGCTGCCAACACGTACTACACTTTAAAATAAAAATATGTATGTATATATTTATTTTGAGGCAGGGTCTTATTAAATTTCTGAGTTGTCCGTGCGGATTCTAACTTTCGATCCTGCCGCCTTACCCTGCTGCTGTGCTTATTAGGAAACTGCCATTTAAGAGCAAAGATACTTCGAGCTTCCCACCGGAGAGCAGAGAACTGAGCCTAGGGACTTAGAAAACCTGTCACTGGGTTGTGCAGTCAGAACCTCGGTTCCCCCTTGACTTACTCACCTGACCTACACATAGCGTGAGCTGCTGTGTGGGGTCCACACTGCTCTGGTCGGAAGGGACTCGAAGCGGGTCCCCTGTGTCTCCTGTTCATCGCCATTATCTTCATCTAGGGTCTGACCGTAATCCCCCTAGCTTGTTTCAGTGTTGTTCTACTTCCAGGCTTGACTCTTCCTGATTCTTGCCAATTAGTTTTTCAATTTTTCCATGCAGCTTTTATGAAAGGCTAAATCAAGCCGCCCTCCACTGGAACTCATTAATGATTTCTCTGTTGTCCTCCAGGTAATATTCCAACTCCTTAACGTGGCACAAAGGCCTTTCATGATCTGGCTGCTCCATCCAGTTCCCCAGTCTCATTTCTTGCTGCTGCTCCTCCTCCATGCACGCCCCCTCCAGCCCAGCCTCTCAGCCCCTGCTCCTGTGCCTCCATGCACAAAGGCTGCCATGCCCACCTAGCCCCTCAGCTCTCCGGGGGTTTCCTTTCTTTGCCTTCTGCTCTGCTCACAGGGAGGAGGAGTGGGTGGGCCAAGGAATGTCCTCCTCAGCTCCTAAAGATACATTAGGTGTCCTTTAGACAGCTTGTTCCAGGTTTCCGGGACACTTGCACTTACCCCCAGGAAAGCTGTTGGGAGCTTGCACCAGAACTCCCCACCTACTTGTTTGTCTTCACCGAGAGGAGATGGTCGGTAGTGCCCACCATACACACCAGCATTAAACTATCAGATGACTGACTGAATGCATGAACTAGTGAATTCCCTCGGCGCCCAAGGGACCCATCAGTACAGGTCAAGAGCATAAAGACAACTTCTGTTAAGCAAATGACTGGGATCAAGCTGCCTCCAGTGTGCCTTTGTATTTGATGATGGGGTGTGCGCCTAAAAAAATCCAACATGTGCGCAGTGGAAGCTTTTACTGCAGGAGTGCAGGCGCTGAGAGACTGTGCAGTAGCCCTGCTGTCGCCATAGCAACCTTGCTGAGGGAAAGGCTGATGGTTTGGCGTTGAGATGGCTCTTAGCTCTCCACTTTTGGAACCCAAGCCTGTTTTGCTGCTGTTCTGAAAGGCAAGTTTTACCAATGATAATATCTCTGTCTGCTGCCTTTAATTTCATTCCGGTGTTCCTTATGTCATTAGGAGAAATGTCATATTATGTCTGGATTGTGCCGTCAAAGAGAGATAATCTAATACAGCATAGTATCTTCATCGATCATCTGCTTTATAATATTCTTATGCATCATTTTCATTTTCTACTTAAATATTTTTATCGCCCTGTTTGGTGATTTTTGTGGCTTTTTCTTGAAAATGAGCATACTGTTGGCTTTTTAGAAAATGATCGATTGCTTTAGAAAGATTGAACCCTTAAAAATTATAAATAACATACCAATTCTGGACTGGCAAGAACCAAAAGAGATAGGAAATGGTAGTTTAGGGGTTGATGGAGAAATGTCTATATATTTATGCCCCAAATCTGGGATAAATAATTGTATTCTTTATATGAAATTTGTAATTAAATTATTCATACTCTCCTATGCACAGAAGTTTATATTTTTGGATTTCAGTCACATATAAAATCTTATTTGGAACTCATACAATTCCTATGAGGTATAAGTGGCCAATCCCTAAAACCAGATGGGGGATTAAAAGGATTTTACTAACAGGAAGCCCCCAACTGAAAACTTCACAGGAGAGACAATACACACGCACTGCCAGAAAGCAACCGTAGCACCCCCACACCCAAGCCACCTCATGGCCCTCTACATCCACTCCTCCTCCCACCTCACCTGAGTATCCTGGGCTTCCTTGGGCTCAGTCAGGGCTGACAAAGCGCCGTCTCCTAATCCTGTCAGCTGCCTGAGCAAGCGCTGCCGTCTCTCAGTGACCCGATGTGGGTGATCTGCACAGCAACAAGGAGCAGCTGACGTGCTTTCCCACACGTCACAGAGGGAAGAAACTGCATTCTGGGGCATCCTGGGATTTTTTTTTTTATGTGGGGTGGAGACCCATGTTTTTCTTACCAGGGAGAGAGCTGCCTGTTTTCCTGTCAGACAATGTGTGAGTGAGTGACCCTCCTCTTATCCTATATGTTATTGTACAGCATGGCTATATTTTGATGCTGTAAAACTCTAATGAGCAGAATGATGTAAGGTCACTCCCACGAAGGGGGCCCAGAGAGTCCTTGGGGCAGACAGGGTAGAGGGTAAGCTGAGGCAAGATGGTGCAGACATTCACCAAGTTTGGAGTGTGAACTCCAAAGTTTTCAGTCAAAGCTCCCTGTTAGTGAAGGACAGAAATTAAGGGACTGTTCAGATGAGGAAGTCAAGCTTGGGGTGGGGGCTTTGAAGGACACTAGGGAGATAAGCTCTTGTGTGCTAACGAAACATGCTCTCTGATGTTCATGGCCTTTGCCTATTTGTCAGAAGAGAGTACTAGCTAAAGCATGGGTACAGAGATTGTTCTAAGGCAAACAGGGACACATGGTGGGACCAGCAGGTGTTTACTTGTTGGGACAGAAGATTGGAATCCTTAATATTGAGATCTCTAGAAAGTGTGTGGGTAAAGCTTGCCATCCGGGTAGGAGAGTCTGGTCCCTGGTGTTTCTGTAATGAAATGCTTCGGATGACTGGGCAATGTGTCGGTCTCACAGATTTACAGACAGGACAAAGGAAGTTATCCGCAGGCAGGCACAGAGGCCCAATTCCAGAAGCTGAATTCCCGGCCTGGTGAGAAGCACCTTCCTTCCTCTAGAGACCGAAAGCTGGGAGAAGGGCAGTCAGAAGTTGCCCAGACCCCGTAGGCCAGGTACGCAGGGAGGAGAGGAGGAGCGAGTCCAAGGCGCTGTTCAGGCACAGGAGCAGAGCGGGAGCAGGTGCCTCAGCCGAGATGTTCTGGGAGACTCATTCCCATTGTGGCAGCACAGGCTAAAGAAAGAAATTGATCGTCTGTCTTCCCAGGAAGCAGATGTGTAGCTGGTTTTGAGTTACATTAAAAAGGATCTGTTCTTCACTGTATCACTCATCTCCATGATTTTGTATTTTTTCCCTATCCCTTCCTAGTGAACATGTATTTAAAAATAATTCTAACTTCGTCTTTGCTAAAAGATGGGGGGAAGGGGACGGATTTTGAGATTGTCACCTCAAAGGAGCCTAGGACTGCCAAAAGAGCACAGCGCCCCTAGAGGTCAAATGCTGGAATGGCGACTAGGGAAGCCCAGGACTAGCTGCGTAGTTAGGGGTCTGGAGGGAGGACGCGCCTGTGTCTGTGGTACAGCCCAGGGCAGGCTCAGTGGCTATTTCATTTTCCTCTCCTGGGCCAGTCCCGCACACCATTTTCTTTGTCCTGAAATCTTGTGACCTAGTGAATAAAAGCCTTATCTGTGTACTCATTCCTTCTCCAATTACAGAAAAATCAGTAGGAAATGAATGTAGGATTTGGAAATCTGACCTGTGTTGGTTCATCAGTCCCTGTTTCCTCTTCAGCCGCTGTTTGATCAAAGGGAAACGATGCTTCTTAAGGGAGAAAAGTTAGTATTGTTTTCAAAGGTACTGAAACTACATCATCAAATTTTGGAAAAATAAAAGAGGACTCAGTGTTTCATTGTCCTAACACAATGATCCAGGCCATTTTTGTGTATTTGCCTTCATGTTTATTTACTGTACCTCAGAAGGGCAGTGTTAACAGGAGAGTACCATTCTATGTGACATATGGCGGTTGGGAACTGTGGATGCCTTCATGTCTGGCTGTTTTGATGACGGTGATGGTCATGAATCCTTCTGTTTTCCCAACAAGTCGCTCAACACTGTCCATCCTCCATTGGGCATTGCCCTGAGGTACAGGGTTCTAGGCCTTATCGGTGGTGACGAGCGGCTTGGGCTGCCACTTCACATGTGGACGTTCCATGCTGGCATCCTGAGTGTCCAGGTGGTGTCAGGACCATTGTGGAGCTTCAGGAAGAGATGCTGCTGGAGAAGGGTTGGAGTTACCACCTCAACTCAGATGCCCAAGGCAAGGGAGGGCTCCTGTGTCCCTTCCTGCCAAGAAGCCCAGCTACTAAATTGCTTTACTGTGATAGCTCAGGGCACAGCGGGGACGGAAATGAGTTTCCCAACTCTGCAAAGGGATCTGTGATGGAAAAGTGAAACTAAGGGCCGGGCAAATAGCTCAGTGGATTAAAGGGCCTGCTTAGGCAGATGCAGGGGCCTGGAGTTCGATCTCTGGGTCTTATGTGCCAGCCCCACCCCTGGGGTGTGCTGGGATGATGATTGAGACTGGGATTGGTGGCACATGCCTGTAATCCCAGCACTTGAAGGACTGTAAACAGGAGGATCACTAGGAGTCTGATCTATGCCGTGAAACCCTGTAGACACTGTAGACCCTGTCCTAAAATTAAAAAAAAAAAGAAAAGAAAAGTGAAGTTGAGCAAAAGACGTTCATTCCTGCACCCTACAGGCCTGGCCTTGGGTCCCTTTTTGCCTTTCTGACAGTGATGCCTTACCAAAGTTGTTTGACCCCTGTGAGAGTTGGCCTGGAGTTATGAGTGCGTAAGGAGGGTCATTTGGGCAACTTAAGTTCTCTGAGCTTCATTTTCACACCTATACAGATTTAATAACAGTAATTAGCTTGAAATACTCTTCAAAAGATCAGACAAGTCTCATATTTATGTCTGGCACACGGGTGGAACTTATTTTAAGTTTTATATGAAGGTAAAAGAATATCTTTTCTCCACATTACCTGTGATATGTAAATGAGGGAAACTGAATTTCTCGTTAGCAAAGAGCAGAGATGTTGTGGTGTTGTTCCTTCTGAAGGTGAGTACACAGTCAGGCACCTGTGCTTCGTCTTTCTTTTGTTCATTCAGTCACTCACTGTTACGGTTTGTTTGTATTTGTCTCCCTAAGGCCTCATGTAGTCATTGAGGCGCTGTTCTACAGTTTGATTAATTGATGATCCAAGGCTGGGATTACGGGTCTGAGTACTGCTGGGATTCTGGGTGTGAGTACTACACCCAGCCTGGGACAGATAGCCTAAAAGTAATATAAGAGAGACAGAGAGACAGACTTGCTGTGTTGCCATTGTTGCTGTCATTCCTCCCTTTTGCTCTTGCTGTTTTGCTGCCTTCTGCCACCATGAACTGCTGCCCTCTGCCGTGTGCCACTCTGCCTTGGAGCCAGCTGAGTATGGGCTGAAACCTCCAGTAACTGTGAGCTAAATAAACCTCTCTTTCCTTCATTTGGGGTGTTGGGCATTTGTCCCAGCAACAAGAGAAGAGTAACTGAGTCACCCACCCAGTCACTCACTCACTCACTCGTTCTATTTTGTTGGTATTTTGTTCCTTTTCCAGCTGCTAGTTCCAGAGAGTTCGAAGCTGGGCAGTGTTTCTCCCTCTCGAGTGTGTCATGGTGCGTGGCCAGCAGCTGTGACAATATTCTGTGTTTTGACAACACAGAGTTAGATGTCAGAAGGGTCAGGCAATATTTGAATTAGAGTGAGGTCTGAGGCACCTGAGGGTACATTTTGGGATGAATTTTGAAGGATGCACAGGCCCTCTTGTTATCTTGGCCCTTGCATGTCCCTGTTTCTCTCTCTTTCCTTTGCTCCTCTCCTTTCTCTTCCTCCTCACCTCCAGCACTGCACTTTGTACAATACTCGTGACCCAGTCAGCATTTGTGTGGGGCTTTTTTTTTTTTTTTGTATCAGGAGTCAAACTCAGGACCTCGTGCTTGTCAGGCAGGTGCGGTGCTGCTGAGCCATACTCCTCCCCCTTAATATTTGTTAATTAACAATCTTTTTTAAAAATTTAAAAACTCCATACAATGCTGCCACCTATTGGTTCATTGGTGAATTATGAATTTTCTTTGGGCAGTCTCCAGGTTGCCGCCAAGCCTTCATGACAAAGCTTAATAGTGCCTTTATTCAAACTTCCTCAGTACTATTTCAGAAAGCATTGAACGTGTAAGGCTAAACAAAACAACTAAATGTCAGCAATCGGAATCATTGTTCGGCGTGTGCAGAATGACAAACAAGTGTTCATTGTCAGTAGGCAGTGGCTTCAGACTCGGCTTACCTGCCGAACCGCCATACATGCTTATGTGTGAAATATACTTGTGATTCTAGTTATGACTAAACTGTAATAAGCCCACCAGAGTCCCTTGTACAAATAGGGGACTTAATCACAAGTTTCTTATCTGCCTACTCCTATCCGTTCCTTAATTTACAGTGACCCTGGGAAAGATAAACTATGTGATTGAATTTTAGCTAAACAATGAAATAGAGCCTTCTAAAACAAGAATGTTAAATAAATTCGGTTATTAATTTCCAGGTCCATCCTTTTATTGGTACATGTTTTATTAAAAAAATGTAATATGTAAAATATGTAAAAGACGACTATCTTTTTGTTTATTGCCAATTTGTGGTTTACAGAACAATTAGGCAGAAAGGTACAGAGAATTCATCTGCAGCCTCTACCAAGCTGTTTTTCAATCTTTAGGCACACTGTGGCCCCTACCCCATTTACCTGATTGACGAGGAATAGTTGTGCCCTACTTTTGAAGAAGGATCGAATTAGTGCCACTTGCATGATTCAATACACTTTTTTCTTTCCACAGCCTCTCCTGTGACTCTTCCTGCTTGGCTCACCTTCAAGGTCTCTGTGTCCTTGACTTCTGAGACATTCCTAGAGTCTTAGCACTGCTTACTGCCTCTCCCCTGACCTCCAGTTGAGTGTACAGGGAAACCCCACAGCCTTGCAGGAGCAGCGCTGCTGATTGTGGTCCTAGCAGGCTGGGCCTCTGTGCAGCCTGGCAGCCACCTTACGTTTCCGGTCCGCCACAGGCATCCCCCTCCCCCGAGCCTGTTGGCCTTCCAGTCTCAGCTTCTCACTCATGCCATGCCATGCAGATGCCTTTATCCCTTGATTCCCAGACAAAGCAGAAGGTACGAGGAACTCTCCACCTCCGCCTCATCCCTCCCCTCCACGGTCCTTCAGAATGGAAGTTTGGTTTCATCCTATAGAAGGCAGTTCTTTTCCGCTGGGCTTTGGGTTGCATCCCCTTCTACCTCCTAAGGGAAGTTGCTCTGTCAGTCCTCCGCACTCTCCAGCTTTTTCTTTCCTTATCTACAAAGTGTCCTCAGAGTGCCTACCACGGTGCCTGAGGCTTGGTGAGCATGCGTACTGTTTATGCACACACAGAACTTGGACGAGAGCCCGTGTACGCATGCTCAGTGCTCGGCGAGGGTGAGCTGGTATTCTTAGCTGATTTTTAAATGACTTCAACCTACTTTTCCAATGCACATTTCCCATCAGCAGTTAGGACATGCTGACATTACCCTTGATGAAATTAACTGCTCTATTATGATAAATTCTTGCTGCCTGTGCCCTGACTCAGGCCACCTTGTGTCCCGTCCTCTCTGCTCATGGCCCTATCATCCTCCCACACACCTGTTGCCTAGAGTCACAAATTATCTCCATGTGGCTTACTGGAAAGGCTGTTTTTTTATCGTAACCTTGGCTTCTTATTAGTGTTTGATAATAACGACTATGATTTTATGAAACTATTTTATCTTCTCTGATATTGCCCTCCAGTTTTCCCTTCCTTTTTGGCATCCTTTCAATCCATTCTTTAATCATTAATATTATCCTTTTATCCATTCCCTCTCTGGGGAATATCTATGTCTTTCCAGTTCTTTCAACTGAAATTTAGAACCAGGTCCTCTTTCGGTTCTCTAATCCACATCTTGCACTTATTCCACTGAGCCATCTCCCCGGCCCTTCTATTTCAGAATTGTTCCAAAATCCAGCTGGCAAGCTCATATCCCTCACTGTCCACAGACTCACTGTACTCTAATGGAACTTGTCATGCTTCCTGTACAAACTTCTGGACCCCCCGAGTCAATACATGCCACCACCATGCAGACCATGGCTCCTGGGTGACAGTCCCGAGTCTCTTCTCTCCTCCACTTTCAGTATTTGGAGCTAAGTGCTATCTGGCCCAGTTCCTAAATTATCTTTAAAATGTGTTCAGATCTACCACCACTGCTAACCCGGCTTCCAGATTTGCTCCCTTTAGTCCATTTTCAGGCAGTTGACAGAAGTCTCTGAAGTGTAGAACTGATCCCCTCACCGTGCCTCCTCTTCCCCAGCCTCAGTGGAGACCTTCCAAAACTCACCACTGCCCTCAGAATAAAGTCCTCGCACTATGCGTGGCCTAAAGAGCCCTCAGTCTAACCTCTGCATCTCCTCTTTGCCTTTCAAAAGAGTTCTCTCTCCCTATAGCTCTCTTCCCCAATCTCAAATCTTTACTCCCTATCACAGCTCCACTTCACTGCCCTTCAGATATAGTCACGAATTCATTGGCCTTGTTAGAGTCTGGGGGTTTACTTCTGAGTGTAAACTAAGAACAATACCAGGTGTGGTGGGGCATACCTGTGACCCCAGCACCCTGGGACACTAAGGGATAAAGTTTGGGAGGATCGCAAGTTTGAGCTGAATGCAGGCAACTTACAAAATCAATTGGACCATGCCTCCTATCTCACAAAAACAAAACAGAAAAAAAATCGGGTCAGGGATGTAGCTCAGCGCGAAGGCCCAATGGGTTTAATCCTCCAGTGCCAGGGGGTGGAGTGAAGGGAATGGGTAATTTCTGCATTTATAAATATTTTTTGGAGGAGCTATATGGGTATATAGTGATAGAAAGATAAAGCCATTTTAAAGGCGTAAGAAACGCAAAAGTAGCATTGCTTTGGGCCTTGTAACAGAAGTTGAATAGCAATTCAAAAGAATTTTTAAGTGACCAAGTGAAGTAATGATTTTCAAATTGGTATAACTTGAAAAGCTTCTGCCACAGAGAACACATATATTTTAGCCTATGTATTATAAAATATTAATCTTCGGGTCATTATTTTAATGGATTCACTTCTCTTGAGTGATTATTCAAACAATACTCCTTGAAAAGCTATTCCCATGGTTCCTTGTTATAGATTTTTTTCTCCTGTTTTATCCTGCTGCCTTGTAGACATTTAGTACTGAAATAAAAAATAGTTCTAAACAAGGATTTATTTTCTAAAAGACACTGGCATTTACACATTAATATATTTGCATAGGTATATTGTTATATTTTTATTGTTGTATAAAGTTAGGATAGTATGACACTTTCAAATGGATGTGTGCTATAAGTGGATCTATTTTGAAATTTGGATAAAAAGAAATAGTTACTTAGGCAAGAAAACCTTAGAAAATGTCACACTATAATCTACTTTAAATGTGCTTTTGGGAACAGACCAACTCCTAGTTCTTGAGCTACTAAATGAAGAAGTGTGAGTTTGTTAGAGCCAATGTGCTTGTCAGACTTCTAGTAAACACCTGGAATTTTTGCATAGAAATTACCAGGTTGTTTTTTTCTGCCTAATGCCAGTAGTCTACTCCACAGTGTTCTAAATTCAGACAGGAACAGACGCTGTGACATGCGGAGAACAAGGAATAAAGAACTGAGGATCTTTGAGTTTTCCTTTTTTGTTCTTAATTATACAACAAGAAAAATATGAAAAATTTTTGTCTACAATTATAAAGATAATTCATCATCACTAAACTCCACGAAGATGAAGCAAATAACAATTATGCACGTTCCCTAATAGTTACCTAATAATTTCCTTACAGAGTGGTACTTTGTAGACTACAAACCCTGTGCCTTGAGTATTGGCTGTTTTATGAATAAATGATTTTATTTATTCAACAAATAGTGACTGAGCTCTTGTTACACACCAAGAACTCTGGTGAATGCAGAGAGAAATTGATGAGGTTGGTTTTGACAGTAGAAATAGGTGTGACTTCTTATTTTATTCTGCATCCTTCCATAGTGCCCTGGGCATCATTCTGACCACTACGAGGCCATTGAGAATAGAAGTCGAATGATGCTTTGTTCAAAGACTAAGCCATGCTGCATGCTTTTGGCCAACTTTTAAATAATGCGATTATTTTAATACAGGACGAACGTGTGACTCACCTAATATGGAGATAACTTCTATTTCTAGTTCTAACCTCTATTTTAAGATAAACAGAGAAAAATGCAAACAAAACAGATAAAAGGATCCTATTTATTAATATAAGACAATTATTAAAATTTTTCTTTATAGTTAAGAAATGCAATTAAGTAAAAACTCTGTATCTTTTTCATCCTTAGCTGAATCCCTTAAATTCATTTTTCACAGAGCATTACTATTTTTATAGACATTAAAATGAAGTGGACATTAATTCCTTAGTGGTACAAAATGTGCTCATTTCCATACTTTATTTTGATACAGTAGCTGGTTTACTACACATTGCGACAGACTAATCACCTCTGTAATTTGCCAGTACAGTGGGAGGTAATTTACAGACAAGGGGTAAATGAGAAGTCTGTATTTTTTAATCAGAAGGAATATGGTTCTTCCTTAGTACCTACAGTTTCTCGTGGTATTTTTGCCCAAAGCTAAGTTGTTCCAGCGAGCCTTGGTAAGAAGCGGCTGACAGCATATGTGCCTGGTAGATGTGCCCTTCTGTGGAAGTGTGCATCAGATATTTAAGCCCTGTCTCGAGCATTCTATTCCTGTGTTCTGACTTCATCCTTCCCTTTCCACTGTTGCTATTGAAACTGGAATGACTGCAGAATACAAATCATATGATAAGTATTTGGGAATTTGTCTTTGTAGCTTTTCCACACCGCTGCCAAACTTCTTGCCTAGAGAGCTGTGTGGGGCTTTTCAATCTGAAACCTTTGAGCAATCCCATTCTCTTGCCAACTGGGAACCATCCACATGATTTAATTGTAGCGGCCTTTCAAAAGCATTAATAAACATTTCAAATCCCCTGACTCTCTATACCTAAGGCTTATTTATTTGTTGGTTATACATTTATTCCCAATGATTTTAAACACTAGGATGCATCCTTTTTATGGAGCCCTCCAAATACAATGCACATAGTTTTGAATAGCATTGTTACATAAATGAGGAATCTTTTTTTAATGAGGAGAATATATTTATTGGGGAAAGAAAGCTCCTGTCCAAGAGAGGGACAGAAGGTGGGAAGCCCCTAAGCGGGTTGTCCCCAGGAAGCTGTCTCATCCAAGGACTTTTATAGAGGAACAGCATGTGGTGAGGTGGGTCTGAGGTAGTAGAGAGCAGGAGAACTTGCTTAGGTGGGCATGAGGTGGGACAAAACTATGGTCAACCAGTGAGATTACAAGCACCATTGCTCCAGTAAAATCGATTAAATCCAGGACCAAATGGGGAAGCCAGTCACGTAGCAAGTGGGCATGAATATGGGACAAGGTCTCTTCCTTTTGGGGGTTGGGTTAGTGACTCATTTGGGTTCTTCCAAGGTGATTGATACCTATTTAGAGTATCAGTCCCTGATGCCCATCCCTAGGGAAGTATGCAGCTGTGTTTGTTTTCTCTTTTGTCTTGAGACATTCCAGATCCTTCTACGGTCTCAGTAGCTGTTCAAAATATTAGATATCAAACCAATGGTATGTAAGATGCTGAGGTCCTCTGGACCCTAGCTTTATCATTTTAATGGGAAGTTATTACTGTCTACTTGATACAGATCTTTGACTATATTCATAATATCCTGTTGATGTGTTTATTCGACCCATATGGGTTTAGTTGTCTGGCTATGTCTCCTCCAGACTCAAAGCTTTACGCCCACCCAAAATAAGAATGCCTGGTGTCTTTTGAGGGCCTTTAGATAGAACCTCTGGAGAGTATCTTTTACTGTCAGTCAACAACTACAACCCCTTGCAGTCTGAAGAAGCTAGAGTAGTCAACGCCCACGGTTTCCTCATGGCAGTTTGGGTTACTTCTTCAGAGGGAGGAATATTGTAGGCAGCTGAATTAGACAGAAATATTATAGGTGGTCAGACAGGGCCAGGCCCTCAAGGAGACAATATGGAAGACAAGGTGACTTTGCAACTTTGGA
>NDGM011195840.1:0-36603 GCA_002564305.1 Octomys mimax
TCTGTCTGTCTGTCTGTCTGTCTGTCTCTGTCTCTGTCTCTGTCTCTGTCTCTGTCTCTGTCTTTCTCTTCTTTCTTCAGCAAAGACCTTGCCCAACTCATGCGAGAGCACTGCTGTCCTTAGCCCTGGATTTTTTATACATCCCTAGGACTGTCTTTCATTACTATTTCATCATTGCCACATTTAGAAAAAGGATGTGAGAATTTATGAGATATAAAATAACATAGGGACCTTTTAATCATATATAATGTCTTTTTTTTCTGAGTTTTGGGGATGGAACCCCTAGAGCCTATGCATGCTAGACAAGCCCTCTATCACTGGGTACCCCAACCTGTAATCTCACATAAATTTGATACAATATAGTAGCCAAGTCCCCTGGCTCTAGCTCATCTAAGGTCCATGACAGCTAATGACATCAGCTTGACACAACCACTTCTTTATCTGTCTGGGCCTCAGGAGCTCTAGAACTTAGCAGCCATTGACCAGTTCCTTCTTTGTTTATTTGTGCCGCCCCAGCCACCTAATCCAGACTTTAGCTGCCAGTGCAAAGCCAGAATTCTGTACCTGGCCCCTTGGTTGCTCCATTTCTGGGAACATTCAGCTCAAATTCACCATTCTCTCAGTGACTGTTTCCTGAAAGATGATCTTTCTAGAAACTTTTACAGTATTTTGTTCTTCAGTGTAATCACCATCCTTGCTTTCTAATTCTTAAAGTACTGAGTTATTTCTCCCCTCTTTTTCTCATTACTCTGCCTAGTGATTGGATTTATGGTGAGAGAAACTCACATTTAAGTTCATTTTAGTCTGCTTCTTTAGTCCCCTGTCCAAAGGCTCAGCGTAGAGAATATCAAAGAACATATTTGAATTCAGCCTAAGGAGAAATTTTGAAACATTAGATATCTAATGCATGGGATTTGTGACCTAGTGCCAGGTGACTCTGAGGGACAAGAGTGACAAAAGTCTCTGAAGCAGTGTGTGTGTGCTGCTGGGTTGGGAGGGAGACCATAGCTGTGAGCTCATTCCCGTGAACTTCGAGTCCCACCTGCTTCGCGTCCCTTGATCTTGAGGTGTCTACTGCCTGCAGCTGCCTCCCCCCCACCGTTCTGTGGGGACAGTAGGAAAGTCACCAACCAGGAGAGGAAGCACCGAGTCTTTGGAGACTGTCCTGTGGCCAACTTTGGACATAATACTTTTTTTTTCTACTATGGCATAGTTGAGTTCTAGCAGAATATTTATTTATTGCTTTATTTATTTTGAGACCGGATCCCTCTCTATAATCCAAACTGGACTCAAACTCATGCTCCTCCTACCTCAGCCTCCCAAGTGCGGGATTAGAGGAGGGTACCACCATGCCTTGCTCTTCACAGCATTTTTCAGACTCTTCTTTTGTCTTTCTGAAGTGCTTTTCTCCTTTTTCCTCTTATCACTTTCTTCTTGCATTGTGTTATGGTTTTGGTTCCTTTCATTCATGATGTGTGGAAAGTTACCTCTTCAGAATCACTAGAATTTAGCTCTAGGGGAAGAGAATTTCTTCCAGTTTTGTTTGTATTTCTTGCCCAGCACTGCCATGCTGTGCACTGCCATGCTGTCCGGTGTGTCCTGGTACTCAGGGTACATTTCCTGAGGGAGCTCCCTGACTGGGATAAGTTCCTAATGGAGGGAACCAGCCCATTACTCCAAGCAGGACGTCCTCTCATGGCTAAGCTTTCTGCACTGGCCACCTGCCTGCCTGCGGGGTGTGGCATCCACACTTGGGCCCAGAAGTGCTGGGGAAGGACTCTGGGTTGGAGATGAGGATTATAAAAAGAAGAATCTTTCCAGGGTGCTTAGGAACCATAGGGAAGGGAAGCCGAGGCCTGAGGCAGCAAGCTCTGGCCCCTCCCAGGAAGCCTTCTAATGGGCTGCGGTGAGAGAGGGACAGGAAGGGCGTGTGCTGCTTGAGACAACTGAGTCTTCCCCTTTGGTCAGGTCAGAGAGGAAATGTGCAGTGAGTCACGTGGGGGACAGAATGTCAGTCCCCAGTGGGGGGCTAGGTCCCCTGCCTCTGTGGAAGTGCGTGAATGCAACGAAGGAGTCCCAAGTGGTCTGCAGGATGCGCTTTGCTTACTAGCAGATGAGCCGTTGCTGAGGAGCGTCCCGTCTGCTTCTGAAGATCTAAAGACCTCTCTGGGTAGGTGCCCGAGGGAAGGTCTGGGTTTCTGGTTTCCTTCCAGGTGAGTGGAACGGGGAGGTAGGGAGAGGAGCATTCCTTCTACTTCCATGCTAGGCAGGGTTTTGAGAAAGAAACTTTAGGTATAAGGAATTTCACATTGAGGTATGCAAAGCCTCTTGTGCTAGCCTTTGAGAATATCAAGAGGATGCACCTTTAGTAAAATCGTGAACTTAACTCTCCTCTTCCTCCTCCACTTCCCTTTTAGTCTGTCTGTCTGTCTGTCTGTCTGTCTGTCTGTCTCTCTCTCTCTCCCTCTCTCCCCATCCCTCTGTCTCTCTCTCTCTTTCTGTCTCTGTCACTGTCTCTCTATGTCCCTCTGTCTCTCTGTCCCTCTGTTTTTCTGTCCCTGTCTCTCTGTCTCTCTCTATCCCTCTGTCTGTCTCTGTCTGTCTCTGTCAGCCTTCCTCTCTGTCACTCTCTGTGTGTTTGTCTCTGTGTATCTCTGTCTGTCTGTCTCTCTGTTTCTCTCAGTCTCTGCCTCTTTGTCTCTCTCTCTGTCTCTGTCTCAGTCTCTGTCTCTGCCTCTCTGTCTCCCTCTGTCTTTCTGTGTGTGTCTGTCTCTTTCTGTCTCTCTGCATCTGTCTGTCTGTCTCTCTCACACACACAATCCCAGCTATGGTTCTCATGCCCTTGCTGGCAAGGCTGTGTGCTGATTTTCTTCATCACCAAGCCTTTTTAGCTCTCATCCTGTGGCATGGGAGCACTGCTACCTGTCCCGCACACTCTCCCATGCCTGACCAGTCTCACCTTCCTGCCTGGCCTTCTTACTCAGGCTCTTGCTCCCCATCACAGTTCCACCCCCTTTCCATTTTCAACAAGCTCAGCACCATGCCCTGTAGTGCCACTTACAAGTGACACACCTTCCTGACAGCTTTCCTGGTCTCTCTTCTCTTCCCCACCTGCAGCCCCCTTGCATCTTACGGCCCTACCTGCCTGACTCTGGTCCTGATCTGGCTGCGAGGCCGTGCATGCTGCCACTTTCTCTTTCCCTCCCACTTGCCTTGCTAGCCCTGAGTTATACTGAATCCTGTTACCTTCCTAAGACATCCACACTTTTTGTAGTTTGAATCTTTGGCCTGAACTAAAGTCCAGAGGCTCAGCGCCACATCCTGAGCCTTTCTGATGCAAGCTGTCATCCTCCGTCCCACTCAGTACATGCTTGAGGCCTGTGTAATGATTGCCAGCTCTCAAAATAGCAGGCTCAGTCTCGGCCTTATAGCCCCATGCTCACTGTTCTTGCCACCTTGCTAAAGATGCCTTGCAGGTGCTTTCTCTAAAACGCAGCCAGGACAACAGGTGTGGGATGCAGGGAGCTTAGGCCAGGCTGCACATGGTAGCTGGCAGTCTCATCCAGATGGGCTTTTGTAGACATGGACTAACTCCCCCAGCCTCTAACATCTATCACACAGATGTTTACAAAGTCCCCATCTCTGACCCTTAGCTCTTCCAATCTATACTCAGTAATTTTTTTGCTTTAGGTTGTTGTTTTGCTCACCAAGACTTCAATAAAGAAGTCCCATCTGTTGCAAAGGGCAAGAAAGCCTGTAGATTGAAGCTCCCCTTACCTCTTAAACCATGGCGTCAGTGACTTTATTAACTATGGCTTCTATTCTCATAAGAGTATGCCATATGTATTTCCCACCTCATTTGAGAGTGTTTTAATTTTGTGAAGTGAATAAGTTCCTTCCTTGACCTACAAACAGCTATAAACTGAGATATTTTAAATTTTATATATGAGCTGCCACCAAAAAAAAAAAAAAAATAAGGCCCAGAGATGGTGATGCATTCAGCCCAGGTCACACTAATAACACTATGTGTGAGGGGGAGCTGCAGCAAAGGAAGGGCTTTCAGTGCCCCCCATTCCTTTCTAGGCTTTTTCTATATTCAGTTATTTCCTTCTGGACGGATGCTTCTCCGTACTCCAGATTAGTTGGTGAGCAAGTATATAACCCAGGGCGGGGCACGCACAAGGTCCTGGTTCCCTCCCCAGCACCACAATACACAACAAAAGATTAGCTGGTTGTGCTGTGCTGAGTGCGGCTCTGCCAGGGCCAGTCATTCAGCTCCGCATACAGCCTTCGGCCACGGGTGCAGGCTCTTACAAGCTTCAGGACTCCCTGGCACCTAGATCTAGCACCTGTTCCTAGAATGGAGGAATGGGAAACCCCCTTCCTTGGAGCATGTCTTCACCCTGGGTGAGGCTGCCTGGGCCCCTCCCCTCTGAGAGGCCTTGTTGTTTGGGTTTCTCCAAGGCCCTGGTAGAGCATGCAGATTGGATGAGAGCAGAAGGGAGGCAGCACAGGGGCACAAGCGTCTGGTGTGCGAGTCCGGAAAGCATACGCAGTGGCACTCCCCTGGAAAGGCCATCCCTGTCCCTCTTACCTGGAAACTAGGTGACTGATTAGCATAGCTCCCTCTGGCTTGGAATTTTGCCAGTGCCCACAGAACAAAGCTGGAGAATAGAATCCCTCTGATGTCTTTCACCTCTCGGGCCTGGATGCGTCACTGGGGCTGGAAAGTGAGCAGTGCGGCTCTGACAGTAGAGTTCCCAAGTGAGGGGTGGCCCCTGGGCTGAGGCCCAGCCAGAAGAAAGAAAACGCATAGAACTGGACATAGGGCATCTGGGAGGCTGGCATGGGGGGCGCTTTAGGCCCTGCAGTTCTTTCTGTCCCCCTAAATTTACAGAATGTAATTTGAAATTTTAATGTGATCACAATTAAATTGTAGCTATTAAACACTCCCTTGATCCAGGTACTTTGTCTACCTCTAAAAATTAGCTGTCTGTGGTGTGGTGGGCAGGTGGGAAGAACTGTCATGTTAGATACATCCAAGGGTCACAAGTGTGTGCCAGCAGGCACAGAGCTCTGGAAAATCTGCTCTATATGGCCAGATGGGTGCTACAGCCCAGGCCAGTGCCAGCTGAAGTGTCGTCCTCTGTGTGGCCAAAAGCTGTTGTCAAAAACAGAAAAGCTGGCTCCAATTCCTCAAATCAAAATTCAGCCCAGCACTCCCAGAGCCAGCTGCTCGGGGCCCTAAGGTGAGCTCTCCCGACCCAAGCTGACCTCCTGTGTCCCTGTGCAGCCCGCCAAGCCCTTGTGGTTTGCTCCAGTTACATTTTATTAGAGGAAATCTCTGCAAAATTCTGTGTATGGTTCCAGGAACATATTTTTATTATTGCAATAAAGTGTCATCATGGCAGTGTAAATGCAAGAAGGCTTCCTAAGCTTTCTTCGTTGAGGGTAAGACAAACATCAGTGAGCAAGTACCTGTCCTTAGCAAGATAGACAGTCTTTAGGGGAGCAGACGCAATGGGACAGCATGTGCAGAGCACCCTTAAGTCCTGGGCTCAGTCCTCAGCAACAAAAGGAAGAAAAAGTCTTGATTCTCAAGGAATTTGTATCACAGGTATGTGTGCATACATGCCACCCAGTGCACGTTCATATTTGAACTTGAAAGTAGAAGAATGAATGATCATATTCATGGTATGACTGAAAGATATGGCAAGACTGGTAGGATATGTGTGTTCAAAATAATTTGTGAGAGATTAAAGACAACGTGTCGTTTATTGTGTTAAAACATTCAGCATATTTGTTGATCACACAACGTATGTTTAAGTAACACAGACGTAGCTACGGGACATAGATGATATATCTTAAGTATAATTAATAAGTTTTTTGGTATGACAAACACCTTGGCAAGGGGATTAAGTGCCTCATTAGAGTGGAGGAAAGAAACTGAACTTTCACTGGAGAGTGGGTGGCCGTGAGAAAATCCTTACAACTTCAACAGCTGAGGATGAGGAGATAAGATGGGTTGGCAGGCAGGAGATGCATCTTGCTATGGTGGAGATGCTTGGGGGACATATGTGCCCCTTGTGGTGCTATGGCCTGTTGAGGGGGAGTAACTCCTCACGGATAGGAGGACTGTTCCTGGGAATCCCAGTTGTTCTAATTATGCATTGGAGTTGTGCATGTGGCCTGGGCCCTTTGGCCTGATTGCTACTAAGATGTGTGTGATTAGGTGAATGGTGCCACACCCTGCCCCAAGACGACCACATCCTACTCCACAGAAACTGGGTGGGTGAGGCTACGTGGCAAGAAGGGGTTAAGGTTACTCATCAGCCATGCTTGACATGGGAAGAGCTTCCTGGATTTTCCCAGGGGACCAGGGCAATCAGAGGGCCACTTTGAAATGAAGAAGAGGGTCAAGAGAGTGGAGGGACACACATGATGACAGTGTCCTTGGCCATTGCAGCCTGGAAGTGCTACAAGCCAAAGAACACAGGAGGCCTCTGGAAGCTGTGAAAGGCGAGAGGATGCATTCTTCCCTGGAGGTCCAGGAGAAAGGTGGCCTTGCCAGCCAGAACCTTTCTTTTTAGTCCAGCAAGACCCATTTCAGACTTGAAGTATAATCATTGTGTGTTGTTTTAAGCCAAGAAATGTATGGTGATTTGTTCCAGCAAGCCATAGTAAACACTGCAATATGGAAATCTGTCTTTATTTTGGAAACATGAAGCCCTCTTACTCATTTACATAATGCAATTTGGAAATTTAAGGAATATGAATAAGTCAAGGGTGAGCATTGTCAAAATGAATTCAGGTTTTTCTGAGCTAATTTATTTCATTGGAATGTTGTTCACTTTTATATCTTCACTGTCTAGATGATGATGATGATGATGATGATGATGATGATGATGATGATGACTTTAGGGAAGGGTGTACAGGGTCTCATTACTAGATCTGACTCCGACTGATTCTCCTGTGTACAGCCTCTCAAGTGGGATTACAGGCTTGTGCCACCATGCCCAGTCTCAGTTGCCCTCTCAGCATGCCCTGGGGGCAAGGCTGGCACAGCAGGCCCAGGATTGAACTCCAGGCCCTTGGGTCTGCTTGTAGGCACTTTAATCTGCTCAGCTATATGGCCCTACTGTCTACATTATTGCCTGACTCATTTGTGGATGGAAAATCCAAAGTACCTACTTTTTAAAAATAAAAAATATTTTAGGCAAAAATGTGCCAATATTATTAGAAATGTTAAATTCAGGCTTTTGTAGACAAACTATTTTACATTTTTATTCAGAAATGAGAGTCTTGGTTGGAAATCTAAATTGGATTAAAGAAAAATCATTGTCATGAGTCGAACAACATTAATCTGAGAAGATCCCATGTGCTGCAGAATCTGAAACTTGTTGAGCATCAGCATGATGCCAGTTGAGGTAAATTCTACACGTGGTCCCATAGGATGGGTCACAGATGAAACGCAGACACACTAAAAAGTACTGTGTAAAATTATCTTCAGGCTGTATGTACTTGGGTGTTTTGTGTTTTGGCTTGTGTCTCCTCCCCAAAATGTGTTGTGATATATAAGAAAATATAAAAACATCCGGAGAAATTAAAAATCTGAAATAGTTCAAAGCATTTCAGGTAAAAGGCAATGTGATGCTTAATCATCAATTTGATTGGACTGCGGAGCACCTAGGAAGTTAGGAAAACCCTCAGTCTGCGACAGTGGCTCATAGAGATGATTGACATGTGGGACAGCAAATTGATGAGAAAGACCTGTCTATGGATGTGGGCAGCATGAACCAATAGGGTGGCGCCCAGAGGCAGCCTGAAAAGGAGGCGGAAACCCACACCTGAGGCTCTCCTGCTGGCTCTCTGCTTTCCAGCTGCCCTGAGGGAGCCACTTTGTCCACTGTGATACTTGGCCTCACCTTAGACCCAGAAAACTGGAGCCAGTTCACTGGACTGAATCCTCTAAAACTGGGAGTGAAAGAAAACCCTTTCTAGGTATTTTAGTCATTTCAGTAAAAAGCTAACAGGAGGTACTCAATCGGAACTTTCTTGAGGTCTAGGAACCAGTATCTACACATGATTGAAGTATCTGAAGGAATATGAGTAAGTCAAGGGTGAACATTGTCAAAATTCAGGTTTTTCTGAGCTAATTTATTTCACTGGAATGTTGTTCACTTTTATATCTTCACTTTTATATCTTTATTCCTTAAACACGCCCTTACAATATGTAGTACAGTGGAACTTCAAATTGATTTTTAAAAAAAGGAATTTATTATTTGTGAAATTCCATCTGGGAAATTTCTAATATTTACCACTTTATGATTAATATGTTATTAATTTACTAATGTTGACTTATCTCTTCACTCAGTCTCTGAAGCAGTCTTTGCCAACGTCCTGGTATGTGCCAGGCCTCAGGGAAACACAGGTGAATAAGATGTGGCATTTATCCCAGAGGAAGCCATATTTTCGATGAGAAGACAAAGTGAGCAGATAATGACAGTGTGAAGTAGCCAGTGGGAGAATAACTTCAGCTGCCAGGAGGAGGGAACTGCCAACTCTGTAGGGAAAATGGCAGCAAAGGGGAGATGTTAGAACCAAATACTAAAGGACCACAGAGAGATAAGCAAGGAGACACACATTGGCGACCTACTCAACACCAGGCACTGGGGGCAGCACTGTGGGTGATAATCTTTTTCATTTTAATTTTTAATTCTGTGGAAAACTATATCCTCATTAAGTAACTTTGCAAAGACACACAAAGTGGGATTTACCTCAGACACTGTTGGCTTTAAAGCTGTGGAGCAGAGGTTGGCACATTTTTCCTGTAAAGGGTCAGATAATATTTCCTACCGCAGGGGCCATGTAGTTTCTTTGTAATTATTTAGCTGTGCTTTGGTAGCATGAAAAGGCCATAGGTAATATGAGAATGAATGAACATGTGTGTATTCCAATAAAACTTTCTTGACAGAAAACAGTCATGCACTGGATCTGGCCAGAGGGCTCAGCTTGCTGCCCTTGCTCTAGAATAGCAATGGCAAGTACCATTTTGTTTTGGAATTTTCTTGAGAGGGAACCTGTGGGTTTCATTAGCATCTCAAGTGAGTCAGTGATGACTGGCTTTTGTCAGTGACAGTCTTGGAATATATTATAGAAGCTCGCAGAGAAATGACAGCAGATTGGATTAATAACAGAGATTCGGACTGCCCCAATTTTCCAGCATTTCACATCATCATGGTTAATGTTTAACAGACCTCTGAGAAATCCAGATATAATACATCTTTAGGTCATTACAGAGGAGTCCAAAGAGAAAACCACACTAATCTAGTCTTGGCGGAGGGTTTGACATCGCGTGGGTATGTGTTTTAACTCTGAGGTTTTGCACATAAGAATAGAGATGATCTTTCTGGAGCTGTTGGGAAAAAAAATAAGGTAGATATCCAAACTGGTGACTGAGAAGAAGCTTAGTGTATAAAGCCCTAATCCTGCTTTCTTCTGGAAAAACAAACAACTGGTTAGTGTAACAAGGACAGGCTATGAGAAAGCAATTCCCAAGTCCAGATTAGAAAAAAAGAGTATATCTTGACATCTAAAAGCACTAAGCCAGAAAAGTCTATCTGACTAGCCAATACTGTGGAAAAGTCACTAATTCAGAGATTTGAGTGAGGAATTCTTTAGAACAAAACAGTGATTTTTTAAAAAGACATGTTTCCAGGAGGCAATCCTAAAAGGCATAGTGTGGTAGAAAAGCTGGAAGATCATTAAGACTTCAAATGTATTACTAAAAGGAAAGCCTCAACCACAAGTTAAGTCACCTCTGCCAGCCCTACGTGACTAAAAGGAGAATGTGCTCTTGGCTGATAACGGAGAGGTGGATGAGTAATATTTATTTGGGGGAATTAATTTCTTTTGAGTAAAATCTTTAAAAAATGAAAAGCAGATGAAGTTTATAAGATAGTTTCAAGTTTGGATGGTTCCAACTGGTTTGAAACATTTTCTCTGAGTTAGGAACAGAAAAAAATTGTCTCCAGAGGTCTCCATGCCCAGCGTTCCACAGTGTGTTTTGATCTTTTTCCCCATCAGACTTGACTCTGCTGCTGCTTTTAGGGTTGAACTGGGGGAAAGAGAGGAAAGGATGGAAAATATGGAAGTTGATAACTTCTTGGAAGAAGCACATGTTAGCAGACTGCAGTTACTCCAAACAAAACAACTTGAACTTTTCCTTGTGTTTTGAATCCTGGGCACGAATCTTGTCTTGGATGAAACAGATGTGATTTTGGGTTGTGTGAAACACTTCATAATGTGGAAGCTGAGCCTTGCTGGGCCTCTTGTTCCTGCACTGACTTACAGGAACCCACCCTGATCTGACTGTGTATTTGTGTGTTGTTTCTGGCCTTTTGTAGTTAGCTATTATTTCATAACATTCAGATATATAAATCTTGGGACAGAGAAGAAAATACTCTATAAAGCAGATAAGTACTTTCATATGAGTTATACCAATTAATTGTCCCTAAAACTTCACCATGTAAACCCATTAGAGGTTCTTGGAATTTGACTTCTCTTTCACCGAGTTTTCTAATAGAGAGTGTCCATGCTTGTTGGCATTCATTTGTTTTAGCAAGAGTTAAATAAGGGGGATCTTCGCCCCATGATGCTGGCTGTATTTGACAAAGTGTTGCTGCTTTATTAACTTTGCCGGAAATCTTTGTTTCCTGGATATTCTGGCAGTAGAGGGTGTTAGTCAGCTTTGCACTAGTATAGCAAATACCCAAGGTAATCAATTTGTAAAGAGAAAAGCTTTATTTTGGCTCAGAGTTTTGGAAATTTCAGCCCACAGTCTGTTGGCCACATTGCGTGGGTGTGTGCATGCCCAGCATAGTGGGGATGTATGATGGAACAAAACCACTTATTTCATGGTTAGAAGCAAAAGCGAGGCAGCAACCGGGGTCCCCAGTCCCTTCAGAGGACCTGTTGTCGATGACCTGAAGACTTCCTGTGAGGCCTTGTCACCTAAAAGATCTACCACCTCCCAGGAGTGTCGGACACTGGGGGCTAAACCTTTAAGATTCACCCTCTGTGGGGCACTGATCTGAACTATAGCAGGAAGTATAAAGTTTCTCATTGAGATCTGTTTCTTAGCTGTGCACAGTCAGTGGTCCAATTGGTAGAGATGCTACTGCTAGATCAAAATAATATCTAGGCTGGGCGTGAGTCAACTATTTTCATTACAAAATATAAAGTCATAAGCTCTAATGCTATTGGGGTCGAATTGGCCTGTTTTTCACATCTTAACTCACTTCATTAGCTGCTTGATATGAATATAATATACATTTTCCTGACGTTTAGATCACTGTTGCTGAATATGGGGCCAACCTGCTCCCTCTTAGCATCCTTCAGCTCTGTCAGCCACACCCTAATTCACCTGGACCCTGTCTTTCCCATGTCACCTCTTCCATGGCCACCACCTAGCTCACGGCCCCCTTTTCTACTAGGATGGCTGTGGTGGCTTTCTGTCGAGCTCTGTGCTTTCTCCTGTCCACCTCATCAACCCACTCCTAAAGTTTGTTTTCCATGGAGCAACTAGAGTAAATCATTAAAACAAATCAAAATCAGGCCCCAGCCTTGCTTCTATACAACAGGGGTACCTGACAATTCTCAGAATAAAATCCAATGTCTTTCTCTGGCACAGTGCCTACAGGGCTGCTCTCAGCTCTGCCTGGCCTGGATGTCTTGCTGGATTCCTGGGCTCTCCTTTTCTTCACTCACTCCGCTCTGGCCTGAGTGGCCATCCTGCTGGTCCCTTGGACATTTTCCTCACACCCCTTTCTCAGGAGTTGAGAGTTGCCTCCCTCCAGATGCATAGCAGCCCTTGTTCCCAAATCTCTGCTGCAGTGGTAGCTCCTCTGAGACACCTGACCACTTTATTTAAAATAGAACCCCTTTCCCCAATCTCCTACCCACCTCTTCCAGCCTCATTTTTATTAGCTGATGTTCAGTCTGTTATGAATCAGTCAGTTCCTCAGTCCATTTGCTGATTTATAATTTGTCAGTTACTCCCAAGACAATGTGAGAACTATAAGAATAGGGACTTTGGTGTATTGTTGAGTCTTTAGTACCAAGAGCAGTAACAGTACCCACAGGTATGTGGACTGCTGGGTATTAAATTAAGGAACAAACTAGAATCATCTGCATTATTTTGAATATGTATGCAGATGAAATCATACTGTACAGAGAGACTAAGTCATGCTGTATAGTATGTTTTTAAATAATACAGGGCTTTTTTATTTTTAAGTTTTCAACTCCCAATAAGGGTTTGTTGTTCAATGATCAAGGTTCATCTTTTGCTTGATGATTTTAGCAATGATAATTTATTTTAGAAATAATTAATGATTTCAGCAATGATTAACGGAGCTTTTTTATTGTTGATATAGTTCATGCTTTGGATCATACTACCTGAACATGTTGGTGATTTAGCAGTTTTGTAGCGACGGTCTATGGCAGCAGACAGTGTGGTCAGATTTTTGGTTGCTTTCATTCCTCAGTGATTAGCAGGCACATATTTAGCACAAGAAGAGAGAGCCACATACTCATGTATTTCTAATTAAGTAGTCCCCTTATCTGTAGGAGACAAGTTCCATGAGCCCTAGTAGATGTCTGAAACCATGGATTGTACGGAACTTTGTGTGTACTATGTTCTCCTATAGAAAGTTCCTATGATAAGAGTTTAATTTATAAATTAGACAGGGCAAAAGATAATCAATCATAACTAGCATTAAAATAGACCAATTATAACAATATGGACATGGCCACCAACTGTCTTACAGGTACATCTTTTCACTTAAAGCAAGTACTTCGTGGATTCCTTTTGGCATGTACAAGTCACCAGTGTGGTTTTTCTCTACGAAAAGGAGCTGCAGAATAGATCTCTCCCTCTTCTTACCCTCAATTCTGTGTTCCAGTCCCTTCTACTTGGATCTTTAAATTACTTTACTATTTATTTTTCGGTACTGGAGATTGAACTCAGGACTCTGCACTTGCCAGGCAAGTGCTTATTCTACTGAGCTATTTCCCCGGCCCCAAATTACTTTAATTTAAAAGACTTCCAACCTTCATGTGCTTTGGGCCTGTTATTAAGAAAATGTGGATCTCTTACACCCCAGCGCTGTGACTGAGCTGACCTGAGAAAAGGTGACTGCTAGTAACCAGCAGCCAGGCAGTACATGCAGCCTCGATGTGTGGCATCTGGGGAGCACTCTTGTTCCAGCAGGAGTAAGCTGGATGACACGAAATTACATCACACTGACCAGAACAGTATGCAGCTCAACACTTAGCAATTACTTATCTTTAGAATTATTAATTTAGTAGTTTCAGGAGGCATAACTGCAAATAAGGGGGCCTGCCTTCTAAAAGAGTTCCCATCATTATTGGAACATGTAGAAATTACTTAAAGAAATTTTATATGACTAAAGAAGTTTTTGTTCCCTACAAATGAACAACCAGTAATCTTTCTATAAATATTGCATATAAAGAAATTGGGGCGGGTGTTAGAAAAGAAAGTTAGTTACATGGTTTGTAGAACCTTGCAGACAATAACCGTCACCCAATTCCATGAGATAATTTTGTTGGCTTGATTGGTGAGTTGCTTTTACAAACGCAGTCTTACTGCTGTATCATTTACAATTGTAAGGTGCATCCTTTTACTGTACAGCTATGATTTGATAAGTCCTATACATACCTTGTGTAACCACTACCATAATCAAGATATGAATACTGCCCCCTTAGAACTGTGCTTAAGCTCTTCGTACTTGGTCCTTCCACCAAACCCCACTCCCTGGCAAATATTGCTCTGTCTTCTCCCCTAACAGTTTTACTTCTCCACAATTTTATATAAATGGAATCAGATAAGCTATGGCTTTTTGATTCCACTATAGTGTACTTGAGCTTCCATTTGGTTGTATATTAATAGTTTGTTCCTTTTGATTACTTAGTAGCATTCTGCTGTATGAATATAGAGTTCACTTATTTATTAGAGAATTTCTGGGTTTCCATTTTTCAGCCATGAGGAATAAAATTCCTCTAATGTTTATGTATAGTTTGTATGGAAATACACATTTTTTACTTTTTACTTGGGTAAATAGCTAGGGGTGATATTGAGGTTCATGTGCTATCTTTAAGCTTAACTATATTTCAGAAAAGCCTACGAAACTTTTTCAGAGTGGCACACTGTTTTGCATTCTTGCCCGCAAAGCATGAGACTTCCACAAAGCCTTTGTTAGTTACTCCTTCAGTGCTAAGCCCCGTGTGGTTTTCTTCTAGGAAAAGGAGCCGCAGAATAGGTCTTTCCCTCTTCTTACCCTCAATTTTGTGTTCCAATCCCTTCTACTTGGATCTTTAAATTACTTTAATTTAAAAGACTTCCAGCCTTCCCTGTTCTCTTGAGCTTTTCTGCACTTTGCGTAATGATTGTCCTATTCTCAGTAGATGCTGAGTGCACCCCGGTTTGGCTTGCGTTTGCTAAATAAGTTCAGTTGCGCTCATGGGTCATGCAGCCCATGGTGGGGCGCTCATGAGGGAGTGCCAGGCTCTGACTTGTCTGCAGACTGTAGTTGAGCCTCACCTCAAGGTCAAGGGAGAAGTTCCTGTTACTTCTCCCCAGGCAAAAAGCTATCACCTGCCCTGGGATGTAAAACTGTGAGTGGACTTGTACAACGATGCCGAGGGTGCATTTGTTCCCAGCAGAGAATTCGGAAACAAATCTGTGGACATTCACAGGTCTCTGGATTTACCTTGGATACTGAACAGAAAATGTGTATCATCTTATGAAAAAACTCTTCTCCCCTTTAAGGCTTCAGTTGTGCATTTCAGAGTTATCACAAGGACATCAAGGAATTTACATTGTGCTAAGCATTGAGTGTAGGTTAATGTCTCACAAATGCACTATTACTTTGCATGTTTTTAAATCTGGTGGCTTATGAAATGCAAGCTTGCAAGGTGTGTTGCGGAGTTCATAGTGGGCTTTTGAACTTATAAATATCCTCCTTAAAATGTAGTCACCAGCATGTGGGGGAGGGCTAAGAAAGCTTTGGCATCAAGATGGGGCTCCTTATTCTTGGGGCTCTGGAGGGCCACCGTGGTGACTTGTACCCAGGAGGCATGACTCTAATGATAAGAGATGGGTGTAAAGACCACTCAGGTTTAGTCTGGACCCACTCTCTCTTTGCCCATCATGAAGGCTGTTGGGCACAGTATGTACAAGTGCAGACTTGAGCCTTTAGGGTGTATTTTTCCCATCAAGTGCAGTGTACGTAGCACTAAGCTCTTCAATTTGTTATTTGGTGTCCAATTAGGTATAAATGAGCAAGTCTTGGAATAGTAATTTATTTTTGTGAAAAAATACACACATGAAGCCAATAGAGAAGAAAAAATATTTGTACACAGTGGTGCTGAATTGCATGACTTGGCCTATAAGGATTGCAGAAGTCCAAAGAAGGGCCACAGCGACTCAGGACTTTGGGGTTGTTGTGAGGCCCACAAGATCTACCAATGAGATCACTGTTCACCACCTATAAGCTTTATGTTATCTGCAGTAGCTCATCTAGAGAGGCCCCTGCGATTGTCCATAAAAACACACTCACTTGTATGAAGTTGGCTTTTAACTGTACTTGGATAGTAAAGATAATATAAAATTTCATTGACAGCAAGCTGAGTTAGTCTTCAATGTTTGCTATTTGTTTATTCATTTTATAATTACTGTAAGTGGCAAAATCATCAAAGTGGGATGTTTTTGTTTCATTTCCTTTATCATGCTTGGAATTGAGCCCAAGGCCTTACGTATGCTAGATCAGTGCTCTACCACTGACCTACACCTCCAGTCTTCACCAAAGACTAAATATATATGTATGTATGTGTGTGTGTGTGTGTGTGTGTGTGTGTTTTGTCCATTCTTACACTTGTGATTGGTAATACCTATATCTTTTCAGTGTTGAAGCAGTAGAGTTTCAAATAGTACATTTGAAAATGTGCAGGACCTGACATTTTCAGAATAACTTGTACTGCATGGGTTCTATGGGCAGGCCCCTCAGTAGCAGCCAGAAGACCATTAGTCAGGTTCATGCCCCTGTAGGAATCTGTCCCCAAGGACAGAGGGGTGGCCGAGCTTCTGGACCTACCCAGGAGGACTGCAGTGCTTATTTTAGCTCCCTTTCCTTCATGTGTCCTCCACGTCAGCTGCTATTTTGACTGTGAGCATCTTCCTGTGACTGGTGGCCTGTCGGTGGCTGGACACTCTCACGGAGAGAACTCACTGCGTCTCTGCCCACTGGTACCCCTTTGTATCTGTGCAGCCCTGGACTGAAGTGTATAAAGCACTAAACAGATACAGGACAGGAGAGGATCGCTGCTTACAAAAGCCCAGTTTAGGTTTAGAGAAATAAATACAATGTGAAATACAGGTACTCTTGATAAAGAGAAAGGAAGTGCAAAAAGGATGATGCAGTCAAATTCAGTGTATGATTGTTTAGCGAAAGCCACCAGCACTTACTTGATGAATAGTCCTGCATTTGGAAAATATTTTCTGTTTTGTAGATACTGTCCTAGTGTGAACACATGTTATAAGAACAGGATCACAAAATTTTTATGTGTTACTTGATAAAAAAGTGGGGCAATGGTGAGTACTTTCAAAAAGGGTCTACTCATTGCCCATTTCCCACTGCTTTATGCACAACAACATGAAGCTGAAAGCCAGGCAGCCCTAGCTGAGAACTGACCTTTCCACTTGCATCACACCATGGGTGTGATGATCTTTGAATGGGGTTCCTTCCCTCCTGCTATTTTTGCTCTCTCCCTCTCCAAATAACACCTTTCCACTGTTGCCATTGCCCCTTGCATCTAACTTTAGCTACTTCACAAAGCAACACTTGCTAGGGGCTTTTCTTTCAGCTTCTTTGATCCTATAATGAACTTTAGCAGGATAACAAGCCTGGTACACCAGTAGAGGAAGCACACTTCTGAAGAGTGACAGCAGGGTGGGCTGCCCTGTTAACTCACTTACTGATGTCTGTAGGTCATTCTGTGCTTCCTCCAGTGAAGACTTTCTAAGAGGTAGATGATTCTGTTTATGTGTTTATTCCTTTTTTAACAAATGTTCAAATAATAATGGTGATTATGATATTATTATTGTTCATTTAATTCTTGATGGCTGAGAAAAAAGTCACCCCTCTGTATACGTAGGTTCACATCCTTGGGTTCAACCACCTGTGGAATGAAAACATTCAGGAAAAGAAAACTGTGTTTGTATTGAACATGGAAAGACTTTTTTGTCATTATTTTTTCCCAATGATACACTATAGCCACTATTTACATCAACAATTATTAGGTATCATAAGTAGTCTAGAGATGATCTAGGCACTCAGGAGGATATATAGAGTTGATATATGGACAGTCTGTCACTGCCCCGAAGAGCTGTGAGCAGCAGTGGACTTCGATATCTGCAGGGGATCCTGGAGCCAGCCCCCTGAGATGAGGCCTCACTCCCACTGTGTAATGAGGGGCTGGCTTGTTTATAACCAGGTGTTCCACATGAATTCAGCAGGGAGATTTCCTTGAGGAGGAAGCAAGTCATTTGAAGAAGGACTCCTACAAAGGGGAAGTCTGACAACTAAGTCTTGAAAGATGTGCCTGACAGTAAGGAGGAAGCACCCCAGGTTCTGTGAAATGTCTGAAAGAATCTTTTTCCTTGCTCTAGGCATCCAGGGCAAAGGTTCATCTAGGAGAAAGGAGCCAACATAAAGGTTAGATCTCCTGGCAGCCTCATCCCTAAGCTCTGTTAGAGGTAGGAGACAGGAAACCCTGGGTGAGAGCTTATGGGACTGCTCAATGGCCTGGAGCTAGTGGCAGTTGACACTGTAGCAGTTCGGTCTTAAGTGAAAGCAACTTACTGGCAACATCTACCCACTGTGGGCAGCTGCCTTGCACCTTTAAGTCTTTTCAGAAGAGTATACCTTTCTCTACCGTACCTTGTGTCCAGATGTACTCAGTCTAGAGTGGGTCTCTGAGTCTTCTCAGAGTTCTTGCTCAGACATTAGCAATCATGTGAAAATTGCTTTAGACCGGGAGGAAATTCCTCTGGATGGCTGGGAGAACCTGGATAGGTGGGACAAGACCTTCGTTCTGGCCCTGAGCTTCATTCCTTCATCCCAACTCTTCCATTTGTATCAACCACCATGATCATTCTTTCCCCAGTGCCTCATTTTTTTTCCTGCTTTGAGGCCAGTGTGATTAGTTTATTCAATTTCAACTTGTTACTGAATTTGAATACTTTCTTGATTGTATTCTTACTCTTTTTCTTTTCCAAAAGTGTCCTGATTCCATTGTTTTGTTTTTTAGTCATTATATGCTCTATTGTTTTTAGTCATTATTGTACATTATTGTACGCTACCTTTATCTAGTGGTTGAGGTCTTTCCTTTGCCTTTGAGGAAATTAGTTTCCTGCAACAGAAGTGTTTTCACAACTAGCTGTCAAACTTCTTGGTCCCTGGGCTGTGGTTTCCACAGGAGTACAGCCCCCAGGCGACCCCTCTGTGTACTCTGAGTTCCAGATGCCATGTCTGAGCAGAAAGACACTCACTTCAAGAAGGGGAAAGGTTAAGGATTCCTCTTCTGCCTGTGGTTTCCTCTGCTACTCTTTCCTTTTGGCTTCTTGTGCCACCCTTTGCCTTTTCCTTTTTTGAATAATCCTGTTGCCTTCTTTTGTCCCTGGTAGAGTAAGAAGCTTTTCTTTTCCAAATCAGGCCAATTCTTCCCCTGTTTAGAACACTGAGCAGGAGCCCAAGTCACAAAGCTCAAAAGCTGAGGTAATAAACAGATTTGTGGAGGAGGAGAGAAAATGAATTTTTTTTTTTTTAATCTCAAAGAGTATTTAAACCCAATAGTTTGTCTTTGTGACTTAAAGTAATGAGTTAATGGCTGTCTGAATTTCACCACAGTGGTGATTTTTTTTTTTTTTTTTTTGCTCTGTGGGGCTTCTGCATGGCTGATTTCCCTCTGCCCCTGGCCCACCACAAGATAGTTCCCTGGGCTTCTGGAAGTGAGCCCCATTTTGTCTACACCAGATAAAGCAGGTTTCCCTCAACATGTCTCCTTTATATTCATAAAAACAGAAGAAAGGGCTGCAGCTTTGTTCCTCACTGTTCTGGTGTGTGGCAGTCCGTTCACTATGGTGGGCCCTTCGTGAGCTCTTTCCTGGGCTTTCAAAGATGATACAAGTAAGTATTGACCAGACCTGGGAAGAGCTAGGAGGAAATACAAGAGTTTACTCCTAAACTCTTATTTAGGAGCCCCAAACAAGAGATTTCCCAAAGCCAGGCCCTGGAAGGAACTTTCCTCTTTAGTCTAGTATCTCAGGCAGGAGCCCTGCTGGGCTCAGGCCCTTTCCCGGCTGAGTCATCAGAATGCCACACAGGCACTCAGCCATTTTGAGTGTTACCAGATGATCATCTTCCATACAAATCACACCTCGCAAGACAAATCCCGTGGGAAGTGCACCTTGGCACCCGTTAGCCTAGGGTACATTCTAGTGCAGGTAGCATTTTCCCTCCCTTCCCAGCCTTTGAATAGAGGAATACTGAAGACTGTTGCTTCCTAGAATCAGTGGTGTACTTTGCCCAGGCTCCACCTGGGTCAGTCGCTTGGGTTATCCTCCACTTCCCACGTCTCTGCAGAATAGCCCCTTTGCTGAGGAGTCAGGCTACTGTTAGTTCTTTTCAGATGAAGATGTCCAACTATGGGCTGGGTTCCAGTGCATTTTTGTCTTCTCAGATCCTCATGTGTCCCAAGACTCCTTTCCGATGACCCCTCATTTGGATCAGATGTGAATTTGAATTTAGAAAACACTCATAATTACCAGAGGTGATTCTAGGCTGTACTAACATTGAAAATTTCAGTTGCCACAGAAAAATAAGAGCTTTGAAGAACTTTTCCACAAACATGACTTAATAGTCACCAAGTTGAAGAAGGAGAAGCATCCTTTCATTGAGTATTTTTATACAAGGCTTAGAAAGGTCCTCTAACCATTGCCTGCAAGTTGAGGCATTGAAGCAGGCAAATAAGGGAAATGAATGAAGCTCTTCAGAAGCAGCCAATGAATCAAAACAGAGAACTCTGCTCTGCTCCCACGTGTGTTGTCTTATATTGTTTGCTGTTTTCCTTCTTAGATTTCCAAGCAAAGGGTTTTTTTTTTTCCTCCTTTTTCAGAGAGTTCAAGCAGATGAGCTTGAAGACACAGGAGGCTGAGATAACTGTGATTCTGAAGCCAGTCCACCTCTGAAGTCATGGTTTAACTGTCAGTATTGAGGTAAGTTTTAGGAGTGATATATAGGCTTTGTGGCTAGCACATTGCATCCTGAGAAGTTGAGGCGGATCGTGAAGGGTGACCCTGTCTGAGTCACATTCAGGGAAGCAGAGCTCTGAGAAAGTTCAGGCCACCCAGGAATGAGAAATGGCCCCCACATAGGTGAGCACTATTCTCTGGCTAATTGGAAGCATCCTCCTCTCTCTTGAGTAGTTCTGTCTCCTGATGTGCCTGTGAGGAGCTCCAGGAGGGAAAAGGCAATCTTAATATTGGGGCTTTCTTTCTGAACTGAAGTATGGCTCTGAGAGATTCCAGTTAGACTTTAGATAAGAGCAGAGTCAGCTGCAGAAATGGAGGCAGAAGTGTTCTTCTGAGAACTGGGCTGTCTGACCTGCCTCTGAGAGCCAGTGTTTCTCAAAGTGTGTCCCTGGGACCATCGCTTTCTGGATTACCACTGTAGTGTGGCAGGTGGTGGATGATGCTCTGTGCCCAAGTGTGTTTGGGAAAGTAACTGGTCTTTCTCAAAACGAATGACCCCGGAGCATCTCCATGGGTGTGTGTGGTCAGTGGTACTCACCACAGTCCTGTGAAATGCTTCTTGTGATCACAGTTCCATGAAGTCATTAAGTAATTTTTAATGCCAACAACGTATGGTGTTAGATTCTAGAGATACAAGTATTGTGGTGGATGAGATTGACAGTGTACAGAAGGAAGATTAATTCAAAAGTAAAAGTCCTTAAAGGAATGGCCGCTGGGTCTAGGTGGTCTGGTTTTTATCCTGAGTTTGACACTTGTCAACTGCAGGAACTTGCACAAGACACATAACCTCTTGTCTGCCAGTCTCCAAGCCTGCAAAACAGTGAAAAAGCTTCTTCCTTGAAGATAGTACTATTGTGAGGACTAACATTGTAAATACACAATGACCAATACCAGATTATATAGATGTGTCACCAGAATTTGTACATATAATAGTGATGGCTGAGTGCTTTGAAGGTTATGTGGCTGACGGACTGAAGAGGATATGGTGGTGAGTGGGGACTTCTGACGGAGATGATCCATGAATGGCCTGAAGTAAAGACCTTGTCAAGGTGAGAAACAGCAGGCTGTACCACTGGGATAAGAACAGCATCCAGAGAAAACAGCAAGTGCAAGTGGCCTGTCTTATGCAGAGAAAGCACTTGATAAAACCCAATGTCTCATCATGTGAAAAAAGAATATCCAGTGAACTAGGGTTCAAAGGGAACTTCCTCTGCCTGAAAGAACTTTTAAGGAAAATCCATTACTCTCTCACACTGAGTGATAAGTTGAAAAGTCTTCCCCTAAGATCAGGGACAAGGATGTTCACGCATAGCACTTCCATTCATGTTTGTGATGGCTAATATTAAAGGACAACCAAGAAGCTGGTGGAGACGTGTTCCTGGGTTGTGAGTCAGTACACTGACCAGGAAGTCTGCCCTTTCTGTTTCCTGGACATCACCCAGTAGCCAGGGACCAAGAGAGAAGGCTGGTTTGCTCTGTATTTCTCCTGGAGTTTGCATGTTCCCATTTTTCTGTTTTTGGACATTAGAATTTGAGGTTCTCTGGTCTCGGACTCTAGGACCACACCCATAGTTTCCTGGGCTCTCATATTTTCTCCTATTCGGATAGGGTTGTACCACTGGCCTCCCTGTTTTTGAGACCTTTAAGTTTGGACTGACCTTTACATGGGCATCCCTGGGTCTTCAACTTACAAATGTCATATTATAGGACTTAACCACAACTATGAGAGCCAACACACCTGATAAGTCACCTCTCATGTGTATCATCTATTTAGCTAGCTCACCATCCTACTGGTTCTCTTGCTCTAAAAAACACCAAAAGTCTTCCTCAAAACGAATGGAATTAGAAAATTAATATAATAATGTGCTAGAGTTTCTAACCAGGGCTGTTGTGCAAGGAAACAAAATTAGAGGCTTTAAGACCAGAAAGGAAAAGATTACTCTCTCTGTTTACAGGTAGTATTATCTTACATGTAGGATATCCTTAGGAATCTACTGAACTACTAGAACTAATAAAGA
This sequence comes from Octomys mimax, assembly GCA_002564305.1. Taxonomy (NCBI): domain Eukaryota; kingdom Metazoa; phylum Chordata; class Mammalia; order Rodentia; family Octodontidae; genus Octomys; species Octomys mimax. Next base: position 22,408 of record NDGM011195840.1, read on the forward strand.
ACCTCACCAAGGTTGCAGAATATAAGATGTATTGATATTCAAAAGTCAATTGTATTTCTATACACGTGCAATGAATAATTACAATAAAACTAAGAAAATAATCCATTTTATAGTAACATCAAGACTAGTAAAATGTTTAGGAAAATATTAACCAAAGAAATACACAACAAGCATTTCTAAAAACTGTAAAATTGATACCGGACTTAATAGAGTCTCTCTCAAAATTTCAAATAGATTCTTTGCAGAAATTCACAAACTGATCCTAAAATTAATATGAAAAGTCAGAGTATCCCAAATAGGCATAACAGTCTTCAAAAAGAACAAACTAGGAAGATTCAACTTGCTGACTTCAAACTTACTACACAATTATAGTAATTAAGAAAGTATGATACTGGCATATGGGTGGAGCCATATGCATGTAGAATAGAATACAGAGTCTTAAAGCCCACACCTTTTTGGTGAATTGATTTTGGACATATGTACCAAAATAATTCAATGGGGAAAGAATAAATCTTCAATGACTTGTATGTGGACCAAAGAATATTTGTATGCACAAGAATGAAATTAGATTTTTACCTCACATTATGTACAAATACTAACTCAAAATATATTGGTCAAAGTCTTAAATGTAAGACCTACAACTTTAAAACTCTTAGAAGAAAATGCAGATGTAAATTGAGTCACCTTCAGTGTGAGGGGTTTTTTTTTTGATGTATCACCACAAATAAGTGAAATAAGAAACGGAACTTCAAAAAAATTAAAAACTTTCCTTCATAGAAAGCAAGTATCAAGAAAGCAAAAGGAGAGCCCATAAAAGAGTTTAAAATCACATGGGATAAGACAGCGCCTGCAGAACATATGAAGACTTCTCATGACTCAGCAATAAAAAGGCAACCCAGTCTAAAATAGGCAAAGGATTTGAATAAGTGTTTCTTCAGAGAAGACATACTAATGGCCATCGAGCACATGAGAAGACTTTCAACATCAGTAGAAATGAGGGAAGTGCAAACCACAACACAAGATATCACTTTCTACCCTCTGTGAAAGAGGTCAGAACATGTTGGCGAGACTGTGGGTAAATTGGAACTCTTACATACTGCTGGTGGGAATGCAGTGTTCCCAGCACACTTGCTTTGCAAATCAGCATGGCAGTTTCTCAAACAGATAAGCTTAGGCTCACTTCTTACAACTCAGTGTGTAAATCCCCAGGTGTATGTTCACGAAAGATAAAAACATGTCTACACAAGAACACTAATGTTTATAGAAGCACCATTTATAATACCTAAAGAATGGAAGTAGCCCAAATGTCTGTCATCTAGGGAATGAACAAATAAGATATGGTATATTCATATGGCAAAATGTTATTTGGCTATGAAAGAAATGGAATACTAATACATGGTATAATGTGGATTAACTTTAAAAGCATTTTACATAAAGGAAGCCAGACACAAAAGAACATAGTGTGCGATTCCATTTATGTGAACTCTCCTGGCAGGTGCTGGAGCTTAGTGGGAGAGTACTTGTCTAGTATACATGAGTCCCTGGGTTCCATCCTCAGAACTAAAAAAAAAAAAAAAAGGAAACCAAAAAAGGCAACACTTTCCAGAACAGAGGAATCTGTAGAGACAGAAGGTAGATTAGTGCTTGGCTGCAGTTGGGAGTGTCTAGCGGGAAATTAGAAGTAGCTGCTAATTGGTTTGTGGTTTCTTTGGGGTGTGATGAAAAAGGTCTAAAATTGATTGGATAGTGGTCACACATACCAAGAATGACTGAATTACATACTTTACACTGTATGATTGAATTACATACTTTACAGATTGAATGCTATGTGAATTGTACTTCCATAAAGCTATTGTATATATTAAAAAAATAATTTTTGGAACTTGAACTGTCAGAACTTGGTGATAGATGAGATATGAGAAATAAGAACTAGGAAAGAACTAAGAATGACTCCTTAACTTTGACCCTGGGTGAGAAAAGACAGACAGGAGTGTGTGTTTGTTTTGGGTTTATTTTATGAAGAGGACCAGCTTTGAGAAGTAAGATTCTGTTAAGTTTTAAGTCCTCTAAAATATTCCCAACAGATATTAGGCAGATGCTTGAAAGGGAGCCTGAGACTCCAAAGAGAGTGGTCTGGAGATAAATGTAGATGCTAGGAAGACTGAGAAGACGGGATGCAGAACCACAAAATTGTGTGTGTGTGTGTGTGTGTGTGTGTGTTAATGTGGCTCAGAATGAGAATGAAGGAGGGGGGCTTCCACAGCAGTAGGCCCTCTGGCGAGTTCTCTAGGAGGAGGGCAGAAGCATCCATGGGATGCTTTCACCAAAATAGAAGTTACCCATTACCTCACAAGAGTAGTTCAGCTGATCAGAGAGGGCCAAAGAGGGAACATGGCGTACAAAATTGGAGAGGGTTAGGCAACTGTTTCTATGAATTTTGCTGCAATCAGACTCTCGTGAAACTCTACACTGGGATTAGAATTGTTTTCTGTGCTGGGGAGACACGCCACATGAGTGCCGTTGGCTTTCTCACCCTTTCTTGGGGCCATTGCTCTGAGATGAGCCTGCCTGCGGAAGGCTGCTGCTAACTGTAGTCCCAGGGCAGGGCCTGCATGCTGGTTTTACTTGACCAGGGTCCCAGGAACTGTGTATTCTGAGCTTTGTTTTCTGACAGTTTTTGTTTTGTGCTGGTGGTGAGCCCAGGGTTTTGCACATGCTAAGTACATGCTCTATTACTGAACCCCAGCCCAGCTCTGTTGTTATTTTGATTAGGAGAAAACTGAAAGAAGGATTTCATCAATGTGCTTTTCATAGTTTAAGTAGGATTGTCTAAAAGACTTTCAGTTGAAATCAGAATAAAGAGAAAAGCCATGCTTTGGTTTCAAATGTAACAAAAGCATTTAACAAGCAAAGACCTGACTACACATAACTTGGTCTTGCGTTGCTCCTAAGACATGAGTGGAACACTGTTTGGACCACTGAGATGCTAGGAGATCCTGAGAGACGTGGAGGCAGAAACGCACGCACGCAAACACACACACCTCAGGTACGTTGGCCCTAGTTCTTATCATTTACCTTTGTGAGTTCTTTTTGCCAGTTTCTTTGCTAATTTAGATGAGAAAACAGCTTTCCAAGGTACATGTGTTTTCAAGTAGCAGCCCAGTCTTTCCCTTCTGTGAAGATAGGCTAGGGCATGGATGGCTCCCGAGTTATAAAGCCTGTTTTCTGCTGTGTTTTCAGTAGAGGTTGCGGTTTGAGCATGTGACCAAGGACTGCTCATTTGGGGTGAATCTAAGTAGTGTTTATTTTTTCTTTTACAAGATCTGTTTATGTAAATATACATACACGTTTTGGTGAGTCACATCGGTAGTCATATCTGAGTGCAGCTAGCTGAAATTTCCATTATATAGAATAAAGATGATTTATCATAAAAGTTTTTTTTTAAGTCCACTGTTTTCTGGCTGTTTGGGTATGAAATTTGAGAATACTTTATTTCTCTAAACTTAGATGAATTGTCCTGTGTGTGTGCATGCATGTGTATCTGTATTTGTTTAAATATTTGATGTCACTGTTTGGTTATGTTTTGTTGTATATGTAGATGGTATATATTGAGGTTTTTATTTTTTTATTTTTAGGTGTGTGTGTGTGTTTTTTTTAATGTATTTGGTATAGGGTCTTACTGTGCAGCTTGGACTGGTAGTGATCCGCCTGTTTTCAGCCTCCCCAGAGCTATATTAAGGTTTTTTGTTTGTTTTATATATATATATTTTTAGGGAAGGATCTACAGGGTGCTCAGGGTCTCACTACTAGATCAGACTCCTAGTGATCTACCTGTTTACAGCCTCCCAAGAGCTGGGATTACAGGCATGTACCACCATGCCCAGTCTCAATTGCCGGCTCAGCATACCCTCGGGGGCCGGCACAGCAGGCCTGGGGATCGAACCCCCTGCCCCTGCGCCTGCTTGCAGGCACTTTAATCCACTGAGCTATTTGGCCAATCCTATATTGAGGTCTTTAAAAGAGCCTTTCAGTATTCTTTAGAAGCATCCTGAAAGAAGCAACTTAATGTGTTCTACAGCACAGATCCCAAAAGGTCAGAAAAATTATTATGAAAAGCATAGTGTTAGTAGTGTGTATTGCTCAAAATCAGGCTAGGCTATTTTTGATCACTGGCTACAGAGGAGACCTGATTTTAGAACCTTGCTTTTTGTTCAGCTGTCCCACACCATAGGATTAGGGCTTACACTAGCTCTAAGCAACTTCCAATTCCTGGAAGGTTTTAGAGTGATTATCTGGGAGGTACCCTGTGAATTTCAACCTGTTATCTTTGCTCCAGGCCAGGGTGCTAAAGGGCACTTTTGATTCCTTGATTGTAAAAAAGCAGAAGAAAGTGGTTGTGGAGAGAACAAGTTTGTTCTGCTGTGCTTGGGACTTATGGCCACTCGAGAGTGGCCAGCAGCAGGGCTCGTCATGAGTAGAGTCGGGCCAGGTCAGTCTGCCTCTTCCTGTGGCCTCTGAGAATCTGACCCCAGAAAGCAGGTGCTACCCGCGGCGGCACTGTGGATCTGTAGTGAGAAGCTCGGGTTCCATTTTGTTCCTGCTTCGGGTGGATCTGTGCAAGTTGCTTTGTTGCTCAAAAACATCTTATTTGTCTTGGGTGGGTGCCAGGCCACACATGTGGGTGGCGTGTACTGTGCACTGTGTCGCAAACCTCAGGCCCCAGCCTGAGCATTGTTTTGTCTGTCCAGTGAGACATATGTGTGTGCACAGGCAGGCAGGGAGCTGACAAAGGGGATGTCTGGGAGCTGGGTAGATGGCCTTGGGGCGCATGGCTGAGATGCAGGAATTGATGACATGAAGAAAGAAGAACAGAAAAGGGCAGGTAAGGTGCTCGTGGATTTTCTAAACTAGCTCCTTTTGGCTGCTTTTCCAAGACTAGTTGGTGAGCGTTTCATGGGCTCCTTCTGTTGTCTCTGGGTTTTCTTTCCTGGCAGTGACTTTTAGGAGTTGCTAATGAAGTTAGTGTAAAGCAGTTTAATGAAAATGTCATGAAGAGTGTAAATAAAAGTATGCATTTTTTTCCTGCCGTCTCCTGTGACAAAAAGCAAAGGTACCTGACTTTCTGAATTGGAAAAATAAGCTAGTGGATGGGCACATGAAGAGTCTCTCGGTGATCAGCTGAGTCCAGTTTAATCTGCAGGCTTAATTTAATATAAATTTTACAGCAGAACAGGAAACAGAAACCATGGAAGACACTAACTGTACCTTTGCACTCCCGTGTGCTTTACCTGTGCCCTTTTCCTACACACCCTCACGCACACACACGCATGCGCATGATGCACCCCTGCCTGCATTTGCATGAAAAATAGGTAGAAAATCTATGAAGGGCAAACAAAAAGGACAGTTCAACAAAGTAAGAGATTGAATATAAAATCAAACAAGTCTTAATTTTTTATTTCACTTTCATTTGGATCCATTTACTAATTCTCTTTGCTGGGCAAAAAACTTTTCAAACATTCTTTGGCCCTGGGAGGGAGTTGTATAACCATAAAACTTGAGAATCCTGGCCCTGGAATAAATGTTCCTTTTAAAACCCCANAAAAAAAAAAAAAAAAAAAATAGTGGCGTGATGGCTCGGGCAGCTGGCAAGCTGACCAGCTTTCTCAGGGCGCTGGTGCTGAGGTTTCTTGGAGTCTAGGGGCAGGGAACACTGCTGTTTCTGAAGGTTTCAGCGAGGGTCGAGCTTCCTTCAACACTGTGTGTTTCTGGGTGTGGTTACCAGATCACTCTTAAGGGGCAGCTATCCCTCATCTCACTTGTCTTCTACATATTAGGTAGTTTCTCCTACAGAGCATTGGGGTTTCTGGGTCATTCTCTAAGATGCCATGACTCCAAAAACTGTACAGTTCCTACTGGCTGGGCTTCAAGCCTGAGCGTTTATCCCAGAGTCTGAGTAGAACTGAAATTTGGAGACTCACATTCCCATCCTTTCAGTCCCTCCACTGTGGAATTTTCCTGAGGATCAGAAGGCTTTCAAGTGTGGTCCTGAGAATGCAGTGTTGCTCCTTGCTTCTCCTCCCCTGGAACGGAAGCCAGGATTTTGCTTCTCGGCTGTTGCCTGGCAGGTCACACTGCTTGGTTTGTAGCTCATGGGAGCCATCGCTGGGGACCCTAACCTCTATCCAGCCTGGCATTAATCACTTTACTCTCTGTCAGATGTGTAATGATGATTCATACTTTTTCCTCTACAAGATTAGATTACTGTAATTTTCATATCCTGGACTGCCCACTAGGGATTTGAATTAATACTTGTTGGTACAGAAAGCAGTATTGTGTTTCTAGGGAGAAAGGACTGCACTTGCCCAGTTGGCCATTGTCAGGAAACATTAGGGAGGCTCTGAGTGCAAAGCAATCCTGCCTTTAGGGCTTACCTTGTCAGTTGGCTTTCCGTCCAGGCCAGTGAGCTGTGCCGCTCTGCATATAAGGTCCCTGGAAAGTGGATTTGCCTAAGTGATGCCAAACATACAGGAACAGAATACATGGAGCATTTTGCCAGGGTTCCTGTATTGAAATCAGACCCTGCCTAATGAGGGAAGTCTTTTCTAAAGAAGTATTTGGATGGAGGCAAACTAATTCATGCATGTGGAACCATCTACCCAAAGCCAGCAGGGATTATGACCACAGGGTGGGGAGCAAAGGGGAACCCAGAAGGTATAACAGAGCCTCTTTAAAAACTCTTAAGATTCTGTAGTTTCTCTGTAGCACATATATTACTCATTTTATTTGTTAAAGATATTTATTGAGCACTTACTATATACTGAGTACTGGAGATGAACAACCACCTATGAGACCTACAAAAATCTTGGTCCTCACATATGTAACATTTTGGGGGCACTGGTAGGTGAAAGAAAGAGTAACAACAAGAAGAATTCAATGCTAAGGACTTCAAAATGATTGTGATCATTTGGAAATCTATCTGCTTAATTATCTCCTGACTTCCCTCCAACGCAATGTGCATCCCACTGAGATCACTGGACATGTTCTAGTAGATCCTCCTGATGCTCATCTCATCGATGCTCATGAATCATGCACTTAGTGTCAGAAGCCCAGTGAGTGACCTCAGGGTCTTTGAAGGGAGTGTAGATAAGGACTCCATTGACGAGCACTGGAGAACAATGAAGTCCATGCTTCACACAGCTCCCTTATTAAGGTGATTTCTGTATCTTTTTTCCTCTGAGGTCATGCGCTCAGGGAGTGTGTTCCCAACTAGAGCCACAGATACATGTTAAGACTCAACACGCAGCAGTTGGGTGTTACAGAATTAGCCATACTGTGGTTCCAGTGCATTACAGGCTTATCAGGCTTTTGTGAAGTGGCCGACAGTGCAGCCATCACTCCTGTTTCTGGAGAAGGGGAAGAGGGAACCCTTGTGGGGATGTAGAGCACTCTCCCTGCACCGCCAACCCGATGCATGGGGCTCTTGGTTTGTGGGGGATGGGAGGGTGTCAGCAGGCCATCTTGTCACTTGCTGTTATCTGTGATGTTTCTTGGTCTCCTTGGTAACGGCACCTGCGTGCGCCTCTTAAGAACCCTCCTTGAGGAGTTCCATAGCTGCTTCATGTTTTTCACTCAAGAATAAGCATGGTCCATTTCCTTCTGTATTTGGGACCCTCAAAGCAATGGGTGTGCAGCAGAACCAAGTAGAAACAGGACTGCTGGTCTCGAGGTCCAAATAAAATCAAGTTTGCCTGGGTGAGCCTGGTTCTGGTTCCAGAGACTCAGCTTCCTTTATGGCTGGACCAGCATCACATTCCTGGATGCCATGCTTCTCGGTCTCCTTGGTAACCGCACCTGCGTGTGCCACACTTGTGGTGCTAAGTGTGGTGATATTAGCAGCTACACGGGTAGGAGAGGAACTCTCTTGAGTCTTCACTGGAGTAAGGAGTCCTCACTCCTTCAGAGCGTTGTCTTCAGCTCTTTCCCACCTGGGAATCACTTCTGTGGTTCAGCCCTGTGACGGCTTGCTGTCTGACAGCCGGCAGAACCCCATATTTTTAGATGTATAACAGCCCAACTAGAGCATGTCACATTTTGTACATCTCCGATTACTTGCAAGACTCTGAGCATGGTGTCCAGGAATGTGATGTTGGTCCAGCCATACAGGAAGCTGCGTCCCTGGAATCAGAACCAGGCTCACCCCTGGCAAACTTGATTTTATTTGGACCTCGAGGCCAGCAGTCCTGTTTCTACTTAGCTCTGCTGCACACCAATTGCTTGGGGCTGCTGCCTGGGCAGCAGAATTGGCTTGCAAATTGGTTGTTCAATCCAGTGACTTACAAATGACTTTGGAGTACCAAAAAAAATCTTCATCTAAAGCCAGTGAAGTTTTCCTTAAGCTTTCAGGAAGAGAGAAGCCATACAGACAGACTCCATTGATTGGTTGATTGATTGATTGATTGATTGATTGAAATACCTGGGAGAGGGGTGTCTGTTGTTGTTGTTGTGGCTGGCTCAGCCTACTCTGGAGGTGGGGCTGGCATGGCATGTTGTGCTGGGGATTGAACTGAGGTCCCTGCACGCTTGCCTAAGCTTGCCTAAGCAGGGACTTTAGACCGCTGAGCTATCTCACTGGCCCCAGTTAATTGAAATATTGCTAACTAAAAATATCCGTCTTTTTCATCTTTTTGAAAAATTTACTGACAAAAAGTACGTGACTATGGTGGTGATAGCCGCAATCATAAACTCTTATTGGAGTCAGCAATATAGATGTTAGGAGATATGCAATATGCATGTCCCTGTAGTCTTTCACAGATATCCAAACCCTAAGCTTATTGAGAAAATGAAATGATTCTGCCTGGTACTGTTATGCGAGAAGTTAGAACAGAATACAGGCCCTGATTACCTAGCATTTTTGTCTCCTGGAAATGAGCAGCTTAAAAAAGACTTCCAATGATTGCTCAAGTTCAATTAGAAAGCAGAGCTCTTTAGAAGGCTGAAGCAATTAGACAAAGCTTTGTGTCTTGCTTTCCTTGTACTGACAGCTCTGGCCAGGCCTCTGATGTCATTGTTACTTCAGAATCAGAGGGGGGCAATGAGAGGAATGTGAGGCTGTTACCCAGACATACTTGAGCCAGCGATACTCATTGGATTTTCTGCTTATAAACCAAAGAGCCAACCCATCAGTGCATTTCCAGTGGGGGATTACACATTGATTAGTCAACCCTAAAAGAAAAACAAAAGGAGAATGTTGTAGTTACATTATATTGGAAAAAAAAGCACATAACTGCATGTTCTTTGATCCTAGTTCTCATTCTTCATGTCATAAACATTTATTATACTTCCGTAGTGGCAGAAATGGCTGGTTATCAGGATAAAAGGAGATAGTGGAGTACCTGCCCTTTCCAGGTCAGCAAAGATCTTCAAGAGAAACAAAGTCAGCTGGGACCTGAAAGGTGGTTATGACTTTTCTAACTGAAAAGGAGGAAGGCATGCTCAGCAGACAGTGCAGCCTGCACATAGCAAGGCGGCCCATGAGGCTTCTCATGGCTGAGTGCAGATCAACGGCGGAGAGAGGGGTGCGAATTGTTGGGAAGAGCCAAGTCAGAAAGGCTGGGAAATTTATCCAACAGACCAGACATTTTTGTCTGTTTGGGTTTTCTTTTGTTTGCTTAATGCCATTATGTATATTCTGGTGTCACATACCTCCTAGATTTGTGTAAATATGATGTTGGTGATAAAGCAAAGCATTGCTATTCCTTGTGATGTTCACAACCATTGAGAATAGACTCAGGAGTACATCGCCTCACATCTCGGGCTATGTGAGATCATCTATATGAAGTCACATCTTTGACTGTGATTGCCAAAGTACTTATTTGTAACTGGGTACCTTTTTTCTCTTACTGATGAGTATCTAAATCCAAGAGGGTGACAGTGCTTCTTTTATATAGACATTCTTGTGAGTTCCCTTCTGCAAATTTAATTTAAAAGTTTTTCAAGTGACCCTTCATCAGTGGGGAGTAAGTGCTACCTACCTGGGATAGTAGCCCTTGTCAAGACCACACTGGAGGACCACTGTTGGGAGGGATGAAGCCCAGGTTGGACTGTTTAAAGGCCATTCTGGAAGCAGAGAAGAGGATGGTTGCAGTGGTTGGAGGGAAGTTTTGGAAGCTCCTGTGGTTGTCCTGATTCAAGCCCTGACAGTATCATCAAGGAGTGGAAGTCAAGAGGAAAGCTGGAGTTCACGCTCCAAGGATTGACCTCAGCTAAGATTTGAATCACAAGGTCCAGTGAAGAGTTAACCCTAGTTTCTGGCTTGGGCAGCCAAGTTGCTTCGGTGAAGGTTGTGGTCAGTCAGGGAAACAAGATCAATTTTTGTGGTAAGAGATGGGGTGTGTCACATCATTTGTCTTGAGTTTCATATTCCTGTGAGGTGTCCTGGTACTCTGAACTCCAAGGGAATCACCAACAACATGAATTCTACTTTGGGTGTGGTAGAATTTGATCTAGGAGAAATAGACCAAGAAGATTCTCAAGGTCAGAGTCCTGGGACATCTGTAGACATTTTGGAGAGGGACAAGATAGAAGCGGCAACGAGGCAGCTGAGATCATGACCAGCAGGACCTGGAGAGGGCTAAAGAGAGTAGTGTCAAAGCGGGGCAGTAGGCCAAGTGTTAAATCCTTCATCGGGGAAAATAGTTGCTAGAGTGTAGCAGGAGCTGGAATCAGAGACAAAACTGATGGAGAAGCAAATAGGGATTTGGGGATAGGCAACAAGGCTCGTGAGAGATAAATGGTAATGAAGAGAGAGAAGGCAGGCCAGCACTTGGATGGAGAGGTAGGGCTGAAGGAATGTGGGGGCACAGGAGCTGGGAAAACCTGGAGCATGTCCTTGAGCTTGTCCTCCCCTTGGCCAAGCACTACAGAGGCCTCCTGTGTGTGTGTGTGTGTGTGTGTGTGTGTGTGTGTGTGTGTTGTTGACTGGCATTCCCATGCTCATCTGTCCTAAAATGAAACACTCATGAAAGTGAGTGTGGGGCCGATGAGATAGTTCAGCAGATTAAGTGCCTGCTTTGGCAAGGCAGGGACAAGGGTTGGATCCCTGGTCCTGCATGCAATGCCAGCCATGCCCCCAGGGCACGCTGAGCCAGCAGTTGAGTCTGGGCATGGTGGTACACACCTGTAATCCCAGCACTGGGGAGGTTGAAAGCAGGAGGATCACTACAAGTCTGAACTGCATAGTGAGACCCTGTACCAAGTACCGAAAGAAAAAGAAAAAAAGAAAGAAAGTGGATGTGGTTTTCTGTTTACATCTAGGTTTTATGGCAATGAGGTATTTTCAACCAGCCCATCCTGCTGCATGGAAGGCTAGATTAATAGTTTTTTTTTAATTTTAAGTTGAATCCCTTTAAGACTATAAAATTCTACAGTTCAAACACTTGTTTTCTTTTATATTTATAGTAGTGTTAAAATCTGAAATAGCCAAGTCTTCTTCCTTTTCAAGGAGTTTTTGGCTATTTCTCAAATGTAAATCATGTTTTGGAAATTAATTGTCTTGGGCACTGGATTGAATTTCTGGAAAGTATGTGTCCAATCTCTTCTCTATTGAATGCCCCCTCAATATTTTGGTGTTCTCTGGAAAGACCTATGTAACTTCTATTAGTCATCTTCTTATTTCTATAATATAAATACATTTGAGGCAGTTGACTCATAAAGAGAAGGGACTGATGGTTCTGAAAGGTCCAGTCCAAGTTCAAGTGGTTCCATCCTTTGAGCTTCTGGCAAAGACAGCACATCATGGCAGGAGAGTATGGCATGGAGACCCACTTATACCATGACCAAAGGGGGAAAAAACAAAGTAGGACAAGCCAAGATTTCACAATCCTCTTTGAGGCTGTGTCCCCAATAACCTAAAGACATCCCATAAGGTTCCATGTCCTAATGGTTGGGAAACTTCTAATAAAACTGCTGTGAGGCCCAAACCTTTAACACATGGACCACTGTAGGACATTAGTCATCCTGACTTTAGTACTGGCTATGAAAACAAATTTAACTGGAAATGCATACATTTTACATTTCATTCTGTATTAGATATTTTACTTTCACTCAGTGACTTTCATTCAGGTAGAACATTTAAAGTTCTTAAGATGACAATGACAATAGGTAAACCATAGTTACAGTAAATATTTTATTTACAAATGGATGGTATTTTGAGGTTTCATTTGAACTATGTTTGTCTTAGGCGTGAGAATGGTTGAGAAAAATTTTTGTTTGTTTTTCAGTACTGTGAATCGAATCCAGTGTCTTTATGGTGATCTATATTCTCAGCCTTTTTTGTATCTTATTTTTTAGATAGGGTCTTACTAAATTGCTTAGGCTGGGCTTGAACTTCTGATACTCCTGCCTCAACCTCCCAGATCCAACTTCCCAACCTTGCATTCTGGGAATATAAGCATGTACCACTAGACTTGGCTGAACTTTTGGTTAAACTTTTAACTTATAGATAACAATAGATTCAAATGCAATTTGAAGAAATAATACAGGAAGATCACGTGTGCCTGTACCTGTTTTTCCCACTTGTCACATTTTGCAAAATAGTAGAAGATTAGCATTAACCCAGTCAGTGGAATAGTAACACAGGATCCCTTGCATTTCCCCATTATAACTAACCTGACCTCATCCCTAACCTCTGTTTCCACTGGCTAATCTGTTTCTACAATGTTATCATGTGGAGAATGTTCTATCGGTAGAATCATGCAGCAGCCAACATTTTGGCATTGGCTTTCTTTACTTAGTGACAGAAAGGTCATCACGTGTATCAATAGTTTCTTCTTTTCTACTGTTGAGTACCATTTTAGTAATGTTTCATAGTATGGCTATGGATATACCACTAGATTTTTGTATTGGCCTATGGATGTGCAATTGCTATACCAATATTAGTTGAAAGGCACAAAAATCATTTGTGCATGTTTCTTGTTTCCTTATTCTACATTATAACATCTAGACCATTATGTACATTAAGGGTCTGGCCCTTCATCAGTGCCACGCTGTCTTGATTACCGTAGGTATGGAATAGGCCCTAACATGAGGTGGACTGATTCCTCTCTGTTCCTTCTTAAGGTTGTTTTAGGTATTTAGAGTCAATACCTTTACGTATCAATTTTACTATAAGCTTATTTTTATCTGCTAAAAATCCTTACAAAGTTGAGGTAAGAATTGCATTAAGCACAGAGATCAATTTGGGGAGAATTAATATCTTTATTATGTTGACCGTGCTAATCCACAAACATAGCATGTATGCCTGTACCTGTTTAGTGAAAACTTACTAAAAAGAATAGTAAAATACACCATAATACTAGTATTAAACGCTAGTGGTATTGAATGATAGTAAATGATTAGTTACTCATCAGATATCTTGGCAATGTCTAAATCTAGTTCTGATTTCTAATTTTAGTTCATGATATGTGATTTTTATCTCATCTCATTTTGTGGGAAGAAGTGAGTATGGCAAGAGTTTTATGAATCAGGTGGGAAGCAAAAATTATTTAGGAAAGTATTTCTGCGTTTTGCCCAAGTAGAATTAACTGGGATTCAAATAATTAAAGAGTATACAAAAGAAGTGATTAAGGAGAATGATCCTATTAGCCTGCAGTACATATTAGACCAGGAAAATTAGGTTGCTGCAGAGAAGCAGCGCACAGCAGCCGGATAGGCGTCCGAGAGTCAGATGTGTTTATTTTGTGGCTATGAATCTTTTCTTTAGGAAAACTGCATTATGGTGGTAGCAGTGATTCATTTTCTTCCTCCTGTCTTTTCCAAGATAGTCAAGTTCAACGTTCATTTTTATCTATTTTTACCCTGCTTTGCTGTAGCATTTGAAAGAACTTACATGAATACATTCATGAGAAAGAAATTTTAAAATGAAAGAAAGCCAAGTTGATCAAAGGGAAGATGAGATGGGCCAGGACTGGGATTACAACACAGATACCATGCTTGGGAGTTTTGTTTGTTTGTCATATTGAAGTGGGTTAAAAAAAATTGTCTTGGACAAATTGTTCTTAACCCTTGTATTAAATAGGCATAAAGCCAATGTCTAATCATCATGGCTGTTCAGTATCTATCACCATTTTATTAATAATAGCATAGTAGTGGTGCATACTTGGGTGCAGTGTCATGTTTCTCTCCACCTACGTGTTGTGG
>NDGM011195841.1:0-15196 GCA_002564305.1 Octomys mimax
AGAACAAATCCTTCTATTCATTAAAAGAATGTAACTATATATCTATCCTAAACATTTTGAATACATAGTGTAGTTAGCAGGCAGCCATGAGCCCACTCTCAGCTTTACCTGGCCTACCAGAAGCCAGGCAGGAAGAGGCTCTGTGGGGCGCCCAGCACGTGAGCCTCACCTGCCTGCTCCTGTTCAGTGGAGGCGGTGCCTCGATGTTCCTCCCAACTTTCAGGAGCTGTGTGCATCCTTCAGCTGCCATTGGGGCTGGGGTCAGGATCTCCACAGAAGGAAAAAAAAAAAAAAGCACATTTAGCCTGTGCAAGTTTTCCAAATTAACCGGGTTCCATTCACAGGAGTCCTCCCACCGTGCTCGGCAAATGATTCAAAGCCTCCACATGATTTCATCTGTGCAGACTCTAATCCACTTACTTAATGAAATACATAATTAACATATTATAATTGCAGTAAAGATGGTTTTGACAGAAATCATTTCCCGTATCTAATACCGTGGTAATTTAATCTGTTCCCCACTCCCTAACACGACCCTCTATGATTAAGTTTCATAAGAATTTTTTTGATTGATTGACTCATCTGACGGGCTGGGCCTTGCTAAAGCGGTGTCTGTCAGTTTCCGGAGCGGCATGTGAAGTCGTGGCAGATGGCTTCGGCGGGCTCTGTGCACCAGCTCCCTGTGTGGTCTCCCGTCTCACGCTCTTTTTCTTCCTTCCCCTGCTTCTAAATGCCCTGATAATCCATCCTCCACTTTCCTAAGAGGCCCAAACTCTGTTTCCAGTGGCTGCTTCTGTGTGCTGAGGGCTGTTATTAAAGGCTGGGGAATGTAGGACCTGCTTGGGTGGGCTGCTGGTTGGCAGGAGCCAGATGCCAGCCTTTGTCACACCTGCCTATGCCGGGTCCTGTCTGCGCCCAACCTGGTCTGGCTGCCCGAGCAGGGGTACTGGAATGTCCAGGCCAGGGAAGTGAAGGAGCATCCTGCCCCCACCCTGTCCTCCCTCCCTGCTGTGGCTCTGCTCCTGCTCCGCTTGGAGACTCCGAGAGCCTTGGTGTCCTGCAGCCTCAGTCCTGCTCTCCCTTGCCCCAGAGAAGCAGACATGTACACTTTGTGGGAAAGAGCAGGCTTGAAGCCCTGGGATTACTCTTCTTTCCTTTGCTTGATGGCAGTGCTGAGAGACCCGGAGTTTAGGTCCATGCCGAAACTGGTTCCTGAGAAAGTGCCTGTGAGAAGTGAGACATCCGGGGAACAATGAGGTCAGGGGACAAGTCCTTTGAACTGTCTTCACAGAGCAGAAGGGTAGATGAGGCCCTGTAAAGGGGTAAAATATGAAAGTCTGCCCTATCAATTTTACAATACTTCCTCAAGGCTGCTGTTGTGTATTGAGCACTTGCTGTATGCTGGGTACTTGAGACTGTGGGTTCCTTTTAACAAATTAAAAATGGGGCCTTAGTGGGACTCAGTGCTGGCTCTGAAGTTGCCCAACATGCCATGTTGGTGGTAGAACACAAGTGAACGCTCTTGTCCAGGTCAGTAGACCACTGAGGAGGTCTGTGGGAGGAGCCTGTTACAGACTGTCAGACTAGATTCAAGGGGGAGCACCCAGAGTGAAGGCTTATTCAGAAGAAAGCATAGCAACATCTGCGTCTCTGCTGGCCTGGCCTTCCCCACAGCTCACGCTTATGGGGTTCACCCCAATCCTTCAGCTATTGTGCCATGTCCCCCTAATTAAGCTGAAGTTCATTTTTATAAATTTGATTTCATTGCTTTGAAGGACACCTAAGAGTCACATCTATTTAGGCGACCCTCCGTGGATTGGTTCTATCTCCGCAGTGGATTAGCAGCTCCCGGAAGACAGCGCTGACTCCTGGCACCCAGGAGGTGGGAACGCAACACTAGAGGGTCTGCAGTTCGCCTCCTGCTTCGCCCATAAGTGTCCTCCCATGCCCAGGACTTTGAAAGCTGAGAGCGGGCACGAGAGCTCTCTAGGACACCACCCCGCAGCTCTGTGATCACTTCCGGGCTTGGGAGACGCTTACCAATCACTGAGAACAGGCTAGGTCCTGCTCTGGCAGGGCTCTAAGTACCTTGTCTTTGTCTCTTCTGCAAGAAAATATTTGAAATTGCGTTTTACATCTGCATGGATATAATTATATATAAATGCTACACACACACACACACACACACACACACACGCAGTATTTAAATCTGAACATGATTTTTTTTCTTCTGATTTTCTCATTTCTGAGGATTAAGTGTAGGGCCTTGGCACTGAGCTATATCTCCCTGCTCCCCCTCCCCCATTTATTTTGAGATAGACTCTGGCTGAGTCTCTAAGTTGTCCAGGCTGGACTTGAACTCGCTTTTCTACTCTCTCAACATCCCAGAACCCTAAAATGACAGGTGTGTGCCGCAGTGCTCAGCTTTCACCTGATTTTAATGGAGGTGAAAAGATATTTGCCTGATGCCCTGAAAGTGCAATAGGCCCCAGGACTGTGTCTCTTTGAGAAACTGGCTGGCGACCTTGTTCTCCAAGGACAGGCCCAAGCCAGGGACTTGAGGAAGTCCATTCCAGTGCACCCTGCTCTGACCGTCCAGAGAGTGTACCCCAACCCTGACTAAGGTCCACAGGTAATGAACCCAAAGGTCGTGTACCTCCACACGATCCTACTGTCTACTCCCTTGCCATCTGTTGCTCACTAACCCCACTCCCTGAACAGCTCCACTTCTTCAGGTAGGGAAGGCACTGAGTCCTTCCTAAAGAGAAAAAGAAAAGAATATTCTGACAAGGTTTCAGGGTGAGAGGTTTGGAAGAAATAAAGGGCATTAAGGGCCACACAATGATGCATGCTGCTGGGATCCTGGGGCCTTGTCTTCTGAGAGAAGGGCACAGTGACAGAAGTGCCAATGCCAGGAGCCCTACAGCCTTTCTTCTTCCATATGCCTGTGCTCTAATAGTGCCTTTCTTGGACCTCTGTGCGCACAGCCAGCCCCTTGGGACATCTAGCAGCAGGAGGTAGGAGGCCCCCAAGAAGCATCTTTCCTATTCAGAGTAGTCTTCCTGGTATTCTGCAGGATACCACTCATCCAGCGCACTGTCTGATCCACAAGAGGCCATGGGCATCCTCCAAGGGGATCTTGCGCATCTGACCAGGCCAACATGCCATTGTCTTTGTCCCTAAGCAGTGAATGCTGTGTCAACAGTCACACAAGCCGAATCTTCCTTATTTCCCTGAATCTTAGCATGGTGCCCTGAATGAATGAGTCCCATTGCTGCCGGTATGAGGAAAAGCAGCTTATGCCTGCCTGCTATTAAGACTTGCTTCTATAGCCAAAGTCTTCTAAGCCCAAAGGGCTGTGGAGTCCTCCTAGGATCAGGGCAGCCGAAACCAGTTCTGAACAGGGGCCGCTTGGGCACTGGGAAGAGATGTGGGCAGAGGCGTGGGTATGGGAAGGAAATTTGCAAAACTGAGAAGCCACAGGGCATGCAGGCGTCTGCCCGCTGGCCTTGCGTTGCCGCCGCCAGGCTGGGGGAGGGGCGGGCTCCCTGTGAGTGGCAAGTGTACACGAACACCACCGCGTCAACTGCCAATATGTTATGAGGCCTTGGTAACAATCCGGAGTCTCCGGGGAGCGCTGCTGCAGTTCAAGTGCGCACCAGACAGAGAGAAAACAATTTCTGGTGCCAATAATGCAGCACAGATGAAAAATGTTTTAATATTTGAAGCTGCTTTATGGCAGAAGCGATGACAGTGATGGACTCAATGTCAGCTTTTTTTCCTTAAATGTCATCTTTCGTCTATGAGTTTTCCCTGCTCCGGAGGCATGCAAGCCTAATGCCGCCTCGTTGCAGCCATTGATCATTGATTTTGTTCTAAATGGAAAGCTTGCCAGAAGACTAGAAATTCTGGAATTTATTAGGATTTCTTTAAGAGGCACTTTAGCTCAACAGTTCTCATTACTGTCTTTACAATGTTACTTATTTTTCTTTTTATGTCATATGATTTGTAAAGGGTTAGTACTCAGAGAACAATATACGATTAAACCATTGTGCACACTGGAGCTGCTGGCTTAGTAAAAAGGATTCTCGGGGGGCTAAATACATATTTGAGCAAGAAACGGCAACATGGGGCTGTTTTACCAGCAGAATCTGTATTTTGAAATTCGCTGATAGGGTTTGTGCTAAATGGTGTTTAAATGGAGGTTTTGATTAAACAGGGTCACTTAGAAATTCATACCTCTTAATTCCATGCAGACAAGGCTAACCATTTTTTTGTTTGTTTTTTATTTTGACACTGGCTATATAAACATCCTGGGGCGTGTCCCACCAATGGCAGCTTGATAGAGATGGGTCTAAAAGCTTGTCACCATATGTACTTACAGGGACATTACTTCACAAATCCTGAAGAGGCTCAACGCGTTATTACCTATTAACATTTAACATACTCCTATGGCCATATAGAGGTGATCATTCTTCATTTGGCTGAAAAGAATCCATTTGCATCAGACAGTTGGCCAAATGTTTTTTGTTTTGTTTTGTTTTGTTTTCCTTTTCTGACGTGTTTCCGTTGGCACAAGACTAGTTCAAACAGGTATGTTAGCTTTTGGCTGGGCTGTCTGACATCCCGGCTTTATTACAGAGCAGAGTGCCCAGGGAGTGTGAATTATAGTTAGCATCAGCCTTAGCCTCCTAAACTCATCACTCAATCTAGTTGATTATGGAATTTGCTACTGAACTGGGGTCTCAAGATCCCTCTCGCGAGTGAGGCGCCTGTGTGCAGCAGTAGATGCCTCTTGCAGGTTCTGGAGGCAGCCAAAGAGGAACCCCAGGGAAGGGAAGTAGCCTGTGAGAGGGAACAGAGAGAGAGAAAGAACCACATTGCCGAGGCTGTGTCCTGGGCGGAGTTCACGGCTGCAGGGATGGAGGGAATACTCTCTGCTCAGCTCCCTACTACACAGGATGGTACCGATGCTTAAATAGGTGAGAAAACTTTCTGGAAAAGGAAATCAGCCTCTGTAAAGCTGGGCCAGAATCTGCGCCTTGAGTGTTTGGGTGTGGTACGTTCTTGAATAGGTTGGCATGAGACCAGTTAGTTGCAGCTCTGTGTGTGGCTATGATCTCGGAAGCGCTGCTCTGCCACACCCACTGTGCCTGGGCGGCCCTAGCTCCGTGAGGAGCTACGTGCAAACCCAGGGCCTGCGATGAGCGAGAGCTCCTTACCCTTGATCTACCAGCCACGCTCACAATAGCGGCCACGACTGCTCCTACATTCCTGCTGTGTTACAACTGCAACTGCGAGACAGCCACTTAATAATGACTCTGGTTGCCTCTGCCTGAGGCCACCAAAATACTTTTCTAAGCTATTCTAGTCAGCTGCACTCCCCACCCCAACCCATTGTCCTCTTGGCAGCTGGAGTTCTTCAGTCGAAACGTGACATAACTTGCCAGCTCAAAACCACCCACGTAGCCAGGCATGGAGGCACATCCTTTTATCCCAGCACTTCGGGAGGCTGAGGCAGGAGGATGGAAAGTTTGAGCCCAGTCTGGGCAATTTAATAAGACCATGCCTTAAAATTAAACAAGGAAGTGGGGATAGAGAAGTAGCTGAGTGTGAAAGCCCTGAGTTCAATCTGCAGTACTTACAAAAACAAAACAAAATCCAACAACAAAACAAAAAATTCCTGCCTACATAGCTTCTCATCTTAGAGAAATAGCCAATCACTTTGAGGACCTAAACATGATCCAGACTAGCATCTTCCTTCTGATTCCGTTTCCTTCTTTCCATTTTTCTACACTGCTCTCTGACCACCCTGGCCTCCTGGCAGGTGCTCCTTCCCCAGGTCTTCCCCAGGGGCTGTGCTGTGGACCGGTGTCCCCCAGACAAATCTTGTTGTTCCTACCATTCATTCTAGGTTCCACTCCAATGCCCTTTCTGCAAAAAACGCTTTCCCTGACTCCTTCCCTAAGTCTCAAGTGCATATGATCTCCTTACTCTGTGTCCCCTAAAAGAAGCAGACACAGGGGGCCTGCCCATTAGCTCAAAGTGATTGCTTAAACAGAGCAGTTAGGCTCAGGATGTTGTGGTTCAATTCCCAGATACTCAAGCCTTGCTTTATATGCCCTTAAGGCATCCTGAGCCATCAAAAAAAAAATCCTTCTGAATTCTGCTCGGAAGATGGCTCAGTAGAATAAGCACTTCCCTGGTAAGCGCAAGGGCCTGAGTTCAATCTCTGGTTCCATAAAAAAAAAGAAAGAAAGGAAAAGAAAGGAAAGGAAAGGAAAGGAAGGCAGACAAAGAAATAGTTTGGGCTGTAGGATATTTCAAGAGCGATCAATTTATGTGTGGCCAAAACATTAGAAAAATGGTGGGCAGAGGAACGTGTTAAGCTGTTGTGCAGATAGATTGAGAATAAGTACTACACATCAGAGTGCTGCTCGGGGAGCCGAGAGGCCCAGCATGTTACAGCCCACCTTCTTTACATCTTCCCAGGCAGGGACCTCTGTCAAGGCTTCTCTCTGCAGCTAAGGACAATCCTCAAGGGATGGACAGCTGGAGGCCAACCCCTGATCACAATCTGCTGTACCTGTGGATCAGGTCCCTCCACTGCTTCGTAGCTCTCGATGCATATTCTTAACCCATACATCCCACTGCCTCTGGACTGTCAGAGCCTTACCGATTTAGTGGATGAGAAGAGGGTGGCAAAATGATGTCTCATGGGCTAAGCACCACTGGAGAATCGGGATGTCAAGTCCGGCATGGGACGAAGAAGGCTGCTTAGAGAAGGGGTAGCATTTAAGGTCGCTATAGTGTTGAGGGGGACTTGGAGGATCAGGTAGGGGTCTTCTTCTTGAGCTAGGAAAAAAAAAAAAATCTCCAGGAACCTCTGTTTTCTCCTTTTCCAGTTTCTTAAGTCAGGACTCCTTTCCTGGGTCATGATTTATTTCAGTTATGATGGGTCCCATTAGACTCCCAAGAAAGGGAGAAATGAATGGATGTTCTCCTGCTAGATCCTCCAACTCTACAAGGTTTGGCTCCGTTCAATATACTTCAAAGAGATCCATTTAGCACATCCATTCTTCCTCTAAATTTTACTCAGATTTTCCTCTGGGGTATTCACTCTCCCTTTTTTGTGAGGGTCTTGGGGAGACTAATAAAGAGAGGAAATGCTGCCCAAGCCATACAGGCCCTTCTGAGCTTGAATCCTGAGCAGCAGACCCTGAGAGTTGGAATTCATCAATCCCTGAGTGCGATCTCAGACTGTTCCAACGCAGCCAGTAGTGGCTATGTTTCCATTTCCTTTCTCTATCTGGTTCTTCACTTCTTATTTTTCTTTACTACATTTTCCCCCTAGTATTGGGCTTTGAACCCAGGACCTCAAAACTGACCACTTCTTCTTTTCTTTTTTTGAGATAGAATCCTGCTAAGTTACTAAGTTGCTCAGGCTGGGCTCAAACTTGTGATGCTTCTGCCTCAGCTTTCCAGAGTGCCGGGATTATAGGAATGTGTCACACTGCCCACCTTTATTACTACTTTATATTACTGAGTTTTTCCATCTTCTGCCAAAAAATGTTTTTCTTTGTTAATGTCAATGAGAGTGGCTTTCTGTTATATGTAACCAATAAATTCTGAGAAGTACACATGCCAGGGTGGGCCTTGAAGTGTGTCAAGCAAACAAAGGAGAAAGGAAAGCTCTGAGACTTTGTGAGGCTTGAGATCAGCCTACCAGAACTTATTGATTTCATACATTTATTTGATTCTTCCCTATGTATTTCATGATCTTTCTGTGATGGTTTGGCACAGACAGAAATACAGTGAAAACATAAGTTAGGAAAAAAAAAGAGAATAATTAAAGCTTGATATAACATTTGTGATTTATCTCAGCTTGAACCACATGATTCCCACTAGCCAGAATGTAGATCAAAATGTGATTAGTTATACCATTCTCACCCTTGGAAAGGAGGCAAGAGTTTCTCGTGACGATGTCAAGTCAGTCGTGTAGAAAGTCGGGGAAATCCTGTAGGGTCACCTAGACTTGGGTACTGGGCATGAAGAAACATAGCATGCATGCTTCTCGGAGACAGGTTATCATCCGGTAGTTTGTAAACCATATTCAGCCCAATGTTAGGTCTTTGGAATCCAAAATGTTTTATTACTTGGAATTAATAAAACAAACTCTGGGTCTCCTACTACTACTGCTTTCACAGCTCCTGTAGAATTACTCCAAATCTACACTCCTTGTCAATATTATTTATGTTGTTGTCATATCTACATCTATATCTATATTTTATTGAGAAACACATAGCAAGAGATAATTTCAAAACAGGTTAGTAGGACAGTTATAATAATTAATACATGGCATATTGTTGTCTTTGTAGTAGTTATTCAGAGTACAAGATGCAGACATGATATCTTGTCTAAACACTATTAGTATAAATCTTTCTTCTCATTGAAGGGAAAGTAGCTGTATATCTATTCTATTTTGTATATACAGATTTTTTCCCACTACATAATGGTCCTTCATTTGTATCCCTTTTTGTTTAGTTTTGTCAGAGATGGGTGTTCCATTGCCATTCAAATATTGTAGGGGCGTGGATTCAGCAAAATAATCCAATATATATAGTCCAGTAGTCCATAATAGTAATGGATTATCTGTGGAACTGGCAATATCAAAAGTTGTTGACTTCAGCCTTTTATAGCTTGGTATATTAATATGGCTTTAGTTTTTATACTTTATGTTTATACTTTTCTGGTGGATGGTTAAGGCCAAGATAGAACAAGACGTATATAACAAAAAAATGTAACTTTTGTATCTGACAAGGTCAGTCAATATGTTGATATCATTTATACATGTTGCTGAAATCAACACAGAAAACCAGGCTCAGCGGTATGGGTGCCTGCCTGACAAGTGCAAGGGACCAAGTTTGATCCCCAGTACACACACACACACACACACACACGCACACGCACACACATGCACACACATCCCAAACAAATAAACAACAGCAACAAAAGCAGAAAACCAGACAGGAGGAAGACCCAGAGTCACACAAGCAAAGAGAGTGAGTGTTCAGTTTGGTGACAGAAAGGGGATTCTGCCGGAATAGAGGAGCAGGGGTGAGGAGCTGCAGGCAGAGAAGACAGAGGAAGCACAGGTACAGCTTGGCCTGTGCAGGTGTGGGAACCCAACCTGGGTGATCCAGGCTGTGGGTGACACCCAACAAGGCTGAGGGGTCACATGTCCATCCCAAGGGATCGGCCTTGGTGGCATCAAGCATGGAGCTGCAGAGACTGCTGTGGCCTCTATCAGGGAGAAGATCTCAGAGATGTTTTGAGATCTTGCTCAGACTGAGCAACTTGGTTGACCCCACGAAGATACTGTTACCTAGAGGACTGGAGCACCACACCAGTGCACAGCTGGGAACCTGGGGAGAGCTGAGAAGGAAGGCAGAGTAAATGCATGGAGGAGAACGATTTCCGGTCCCAGCCCCACCTCTTAGAGAACAGCTGTGGGAGTTGACCCTTTGCCTCTCACCTTCCTCATCTGGGAAATAGGAACAATGATACCTTCCTTAGATGGCTATCAAGAAAATTAAATCATTTATCTGTGAGAGATTTAGGGGAGAAGCAAAGATATGTAAAGCACTCAATAAACTTCTAGTGAGAGCGAAGAGGCAGCTGGCTACAAGAATCAGTGCTGGGTGACTACAGAGACTGAGGAGGCCTTTGGTGGTAAACAAGAAGGCCAAGGTCACATGACAGGTTTTTTCCTAGTGGTGACAGGAAATGTTCTTGGGCTGGAAGATTTTTCCTCTAGAACCCACCTTAGCTCCTGGCCGACTCTACATGGTCTATTGTCCTCTCTCTTTTGGTGTCAAGACCTTCAAATATTCTGTCATTGAGCCTGTATTCCCTGCTGGGGAGCCAACCATCCCTCAGACTCCAAGGCCCCAGGAGAGGCTCCTAGGTCACAGGAATGTTTTGTTATACGCCATGGAGAAGCAACAGGCTTCTGCCCATGACCAGCACTGCAACAGGAAGCTGCAGGGCCTCAGAATGGGAGCATCAGTTATGCATCCCTTCCTTGGCTAACATCCACCCATTGTTTCTACCAAGACTATAGGAGACAGCAGGCATAGGTGCCATCTGTCCTCTTAAAGAACCCTGGTGGTCTTTGTCCACTTCAACTGTAATAAGTATAAGAATTTCTCAACACCCTCATAGACTGTGTTAGTTACTGTTTCACTGCTGTAATAAACTGTCTGCAATTCAGAGGAAAAGAGGTTGAATTTGACTAACAGTTTCACAGGTTTCAGTCCATAGTCAATCCTCTCCAAGGTAGAAACAAGGGCATGTGGAGGAAAACTGCTCAGCTGATGGCACCTAGGAAGTAGAGAGTAGTGAGAGAGCCTGCAAGGCAGGGACTGGGCCTGGAGTTCCCACAGTCACACCCCCAGTACCCACCCATGCACACCTAGCAGTGTGCTTTAGTAATTTCCTATGCATCTTTCAAGCCTATCAAGCCGACAATAATACATACTTAATGCTTCTGATTCAAGACACCATTACTCATTGTTTTTTCTTAGTTTTTATTGGTTTGCTTATTTATTCATTTATTTGATATGGAGTCTCGCTCCACAGCTTCGACTCATTGTGATGCTCCTGTCTCAGTCTCCCCAGCTCTGGGATTACAGGTGTGTACCTCTGTGCCTGGCTTCTGGGCCAGCACCATGCACCCAGGGTTCTGGGGCCAGCACTGCATGCAGTACTGGGGATCGAACTTGGGACCTTGCACTTGCCAGACAGTTGCTTAGACCACCAAGCTAGCTCCCTAGCCCCAGTGATATAGTTTTTGATAGTCACATATTTTCAAATTTCCCATCAAAGTGAAATTTTCTTACTATTTTTATCACAATATTTTGTGCCTTTGTAATTCACAGAGACATTAAATACAATCACAGGGTCTTCATGGCAACATTCGCCTTGCTAGTCTTTCCAATTTCTGGAAGCCTGAAACACAGAGCTTACGAAGATGAGGAATATTGTTGGAATCAGCTCACCATTATTTGCATCTTAATGTGGATTACGCACTAAAAATAGCAACATGGCCCTGGATCAGGACTCCAGCCATATGACAACGCACCAATCACATCATTCTGTCCTGTTTCCTTCCTCAAAGGTGAGCTCTCTGGGATTCCTTTTCTTCTGCTATCTTGAAGTTGGAGGGAAAGTGAGGAGCCTGGTTCTGTGTCAGGATAGGGGAGAGGGGAGACCTGCAGACCTGAGGGTGTAGACGGGCCTGAGCCCTCAAGGCTATGAATTGAGAGAAAGGTGCAATAAGCAAGGGTTCCTGGGCAGCATTATAGCTAGCTAGTTGGTAATTAGCCTTGGGCATGAAGAGAAGTAGAGAGAAAATTGCTTGTGTACGTGCAATTATGCATAAAGACAGACCTGGCCCAATGAGGTAGAAAGCCATGTTGGAAGGGGTCTCTGCCAGCACAGGTCTACTGGTCAGCCCTGTAGCAAATGGACCTCTGGTCCTTCGGTGTCTGTGCTTGGTAGTGTTCCCGAGCTCTCAGCCAGCAGCAGGACTCTCAGTCTTAGTAACTTTTCTCTCGTTGCTGAGACAAAAAATACTTGACACCCAACATTATTTATCTCCCAGTTTGTACAGGTTTCACTTCATAATTGGTTAGTTCTAAGGCAGGATGTAGCACGTACCTGAGGGAAACTGTTCATGGCTGTGGAAGATGGCAAAAGCAACACGAAAGTGATGGGGGAGAAAGACAAGACTCTTTCTGTTGCTTATATAATACACAGGCTGCCTGCCCTAGGGTGAGTGTAACACTCACACTGTTAATCCCAGCTTTGGATCATGAATCAATCACAACCTCTTGAAGTTTACCCCCATAACTGCATGAGGCTTTGGGAGGACACTTAGACACAAACAAAAACACCCTCTTACTGACTTCTGGAATAGGAGGCTACATCTGTGGGAAGGTTGGGGTGCTGACCAAGCCTCCCAAAGCTAATCCAGGTCCAAGCATTTGTGGGATCTTGCAAGGCAGCTCTGCTTCCTGCATGAAGAGTCAGGGCTGGCAAGAAGGGGGATCGGATCCTTCCAGCCAAGTCTGTGGGAAAGTGGGAATAACGCTACCCTAGTGAAATAGAGATTCATGAGGGTCCTTAATCACTTTCTTTCAAGATGAAGTCAAGAAGATCTGGTGACAGATGGGACCCAACAAATATAAATGTTTTTCAGAGTTGTTCAGGAAACTCACTGATGACAGAGGAGATATATAGAGAAATATATTTTGTGGAATCCCAGTGAAGAGACATGGCCCATGGGATTTCCTCAGCCTCCCCCCAACAGCCAGTCCATGTGGGTGGGGATATAGGCTTTCCTGTAATTACCAGACTTCCTTATCTATTAACCCATCCTATTTGCTAACTGGATTGCTTGTGAAGGCCTCTTGTTTTAATTAGCATGTCTCAGATGAAGAGTAAACAAACATTCTAACAAACTATTATGACATAAAGTTGATTTTTCAGTTACTCAACTGCTATGCCGTGGATATGGTGAATTTAGAATTAAATGCCTCTCTCAGAGGTTTTAATGATCTCAGTCAAGAATGTTTTGATTAAATTAAAGCTATTGAGGATGTGTTTTTTGAAAAGAGAATATGAACAAAACATGTAGGGGGAATCCAGGTCCTGGGCGCTAGATGCCGTGGTGTTCCAGAAGGGGTTCTGGGTATGGGGACAGTGGGACCACCTGGCAGGGTCTGTGACACAGTGACTTAGGGCAAAGACTGTTATATTTGCTATTGAAAGGACCCAGAGGGGTAAGATGTTTAGGTAGCATTCCAGAACCATTAGACTCCTATGACAGTGATTTATCAAGGTTTTGTGTGAAGCAAGGAAGGACCAGAGAAGAAGTTATCCAGAGCCATGGATTCCAGAGGCATCTAGCCTCAGCTACCTCCTACAGGGAGTTCTAGCACCCAAATGATACCACAGAAGTATGCTGCCTTCAGGCAAGGAGTCTTGGCTTTGTTCCCCTATATTAATTTGTCACTGATGGGGCTCCCCTCCCTAGAAAGGGTACAGCTTCCCATGAAGTTTTAAGTAAGTGGGAGGTGACAATCCAAAGAAGGGTGCACCAGTAGAGATTGTATAGGTCACTTTCGAGGTGCACCTGCAGCCTGGTAAAGTGGTCCTGGAGCCTCTACAATAGTTGGCCACTACTGGGTACAGCATCCTTTGGCAAATACCCCTTGCATGTAATTATAGTTTTGTTATTCCCAAAGAACTACTCCTTTCAAGATCTTCTGAAGTCCAAGAATTAGAAGCAGAAATGATCTGCAATGTAGATCCTACCTATAGTTAAAGACCCTGAGGTGCATAAGTTTCAGCATCACTCTGAGGTTGGCCAGCACAGCTGAGCATGCGTGGACATTGCGCGTGGGGCTGTGTATGCTTCTATCAGGCTGCTATAGCTGGTATCTAGATGTCCTCCCAAAGTATCATGCCGTTTCAGGTGGGTCCTGTTGGAGATGGCTGGATCTAGGTAGAATGTGTGATGCTTAGACCAAGGATGTGGTTCTGGGATTGATTCATGGTACAATGCTAAGATTAGAAGTGTGAGTGCTCCCTGCTCTTTGGGTAGGATAAAAGAGACAATAGAGAGGGGTGTGGTCACTCCTAGCTTGTTGTTTGCTGCTTTTTTGTTGCTTTACTAGCTTCTCTCTGCCAAGATCCATTTCTCCTCCGAATGCCCTCTGCCCTGCTACCCTTGGTGCCAGCCAACTACAGACTGAAAACCTTACAAACTGTGAGCCAAAAAAATATGTCTTCCTTCAACTTTGAGAGTCAGGTGTTTTGTCTCAACCACAAGAAAAGTAACCAAGACACAGGCCAGTCATGCATATTCCCCCAGGTCAGCACATGGGATTGGACTCTGGAAACTGTTCAGGCTGGAGATGGAGCCTGCATAGATCCGGGGTGAATTTGGTTATAACAGACATCAGATCTATGAGTTCATAGTCATCCTGATGGTGGATCCAGAGGACTTGAGGGCCTCTCAAAGAAGCCACAGATTTGGAGCATGAACTCCTGCTCTCATTTATTCCCCAAAGACCTCTTTGCTGAGAAGAAGAATGAGTAAAGTGTCATCCATCACTATAAAGTGATGAGCGAAGTGACATTCATCACAGCTTCTGTGTTATGGTATCTCCAAAGAAACAACACCAGGAGACAGAGATTGATCATTCACTTGGTTGACTGATGGATTGATAGATACAGATATACATTTGGCTATAGAAGAAATATATTATGGGTTTATTGTGAGAACACTCGCCATATGCTCTATGCAAGCTGGAAAGCTCGAGAAAATCAATTACCAATGCTGTAATTTAGTTCAAATCCAAAAGCCTGAGAACTCTGATGTCCAAGAGCAAGAGTAGACAGGTGTCCAAGCTGTAGGAGAGAGAGAATTCATCCTCACCTTCCGCTTTCTAGTCCAACCTTCAGTTAATGAGGTGGAGACTGCTCACACTGGTAAGGGCAGGTCTTCTGTCCTGAGTTCACTGCTTCCAATGTGAATCTCTCCAGAAACCCTTCTACAGACACCCAGAAAGAATGTTTTAGCATCTATGTGGACATCCTTTAGCCCAGACAGGTAATACCTACAATTAACTGCCACAACTTTCCCTCTGTACTGAAAGGAACATGCCCTATCTTATTCTAAAAACTTCTTGTAAGCTGCTCCTTCTTGCAGAGATGCTCTTCTTTTTCATCTTTTTCAAAACTATGTTCTCCTTACTCAGCCCTTCATACTGGCATGTTTACTCAACCATGACCTTCTCAGAAAACAGCCCACATGATGGCCCAGTATACCACCTAAGGCCTATCAGTATCCAAGGTGCACACCTGGGTCCAGACTTAGCATCCTTTCCAGCAGTTAGCAGCCTTAAGTATACAGGACTAGAGAGAACCACTGTTTGACCCAGGACACTTAAACAAATATACTTTAGTAATGAGTAACTGACTTAAAAAATTATACATTTTAATCTAAAATACCTCCAAATGTCTCACGGGTTGGGAGGAAGGGGTTTTGAAGGGGGATTGAAAAGGTGGAGGGGAGCTCTCTTCACCAGTGGGTTAATCCAGCGAGGAACCTACAGCTGAAAGTGCT
>NDGM011195847.1:0-16039 GCA_002564305.1 Octomys mimax
CACTGCAGCCTCTGCAGTCTGCCCAAGACAGATGTCCCTGGGGCCTCTACACTTTAAGACTGGGTAAAGAAAAACAGGCACCTGTATGTTCAGCCACATCCCCTATAAAACAGTTGTGGTCTCTACTTTTTGTGGGAACACAGTAGAGGGGCATTGGACTAATTGGTTTCCTCCCAGGAATCTGGTTAGGGGAAGGATGAAGAATGTGGGAAGGAAGAGTACAGCAGGAAGAACTGTCCCCACCGAGAGAGAGCCTCGGAGGGTTGGTGCCTGTGCTGCAGTGAGCATCCATCTCAGCTCATTCAGGCTGCAGCAGAGGCTGAGCAGTCTCTTTGCTGAGGACTTACCTTGATTCCTCAGCACGTTGCAAAGCTGAAATACTAGAGAGAGAAGAGAGAGAGAGGGAGAGGGAGAAGGTGAGAGTGAGGGGGAGGGGGGAGAGGGAGAGTGCAAGGGTGAGGGAGAGGGACAGGGGGAGAGAGGGGGAGGGAGAGAGCTAGTGTGAGAGCTCTTCCTTCAAGCCACTATATTTGTTGTTAGCTATATGGACACAAACTTGGATTTTGATTTTTTTAAAAAAGTACTGGAGGTGGTGCGGTGGGGAGAGGGCTCAGCAGAATAAGCGCTTCCCTGGCCAGCACAAGGGTCTGAGTTCAATCCCCAGTTCTGAAAAAAAAAAAAAAGTACTGGGGATTAAAACCAGGGCTGTATACATGCCCAGATTTTGACATTTTAAAAGTGCCTGTACGCTTCTATTTTAAAAAAGTTTTTATTGTGGGAAAATACTCAGGACACAAGGGGTGGCACTGTGATCCTTCCGAAGTGTACTCTTCAGAGGCATTAAGTACATTCACACTGCTTGTGTTCATCATCAGCATCTCCCGCCAGCACTTATTCATCTTCCCAGACTCCCATATCCAGGAAATAAGCATTCTCCATTCTCCCCTCTCTCAGACCCTGACAATCATTTTACTTTTTGATTCTATGAAGTTGAGTACTATGGGTGCTGTGCCTAAGTGGAATTATATAATATTCTCCTTTTGTGACTTGTTTCACTTACGTATGTATTCAAGGTAGATCCTTGATGTAGCATGTGTCTGAATAATTCCTTTTTTAAAAAAGACCAAATAGTATTCCATTATGTGTAGGTACTTGCCTGCTGATGGACATCTGGCGTATCCCCACTTTTGGCTGGTGTGCATATCTCTGAGAAGAACACACAGCCAAACTATGTGTTTGACTTTCCTCTTTTAATTCCTTGGAGTATATAATAATCGAAATTAAGAATTGGAATTTCTGGATCATGTGGTAATCCCAAGTTTAATTTTTTGAAGAGCCACCACATTGTCTTTCATAGCAGCTGTATCATTTTATATTTCCCCAGCAAGGTTCAGGGCCTCTGTGCTTAAAGAGCCCTCTTTAGTCCACTAGCACTCAGAGGAGCCCCGACAAGCCATGCGTCACTCACTGTACTGGCCTGAGGCCGGGCCAACCAAAGAGAGAGGGAAGCCAGGTGAGCTCTGTTGGTGTCAAATGACAGGAAGTGGAATATCAACCCTTGAAAGGTAGCAGTTCCAATCAGTAGTTGGATTATATGAAGCGTGTGACAGGAAAGGTCTAGTCACCATTACAAAGACAAAAGGGCAGGGATATGGATCTTTGTTCCTCTTTTCAAAATCAGGATTGAAGAGGTGTCCCTGGCTCTTTAAAGAAAGCTTTACTAATTTCACACGTAGGCACTAGTGTTTGTGTATCTTTCTCTCTCTAAACGGGCCCTGACAGAGCCAAACACATCTTCAAGACCTAGTATTTATGAGGTACCTACTCTGTAGTAGGCAAGATGTAGGTACTTTCTGTTCATTTCTTCATTAGTTCTCTTTAACATCTGGAAGGCATATGTCCTGACAGTCACCAAATTAAAAAAAGAATACCTCTATAGGTACTGTGGTTTGAACATGTCTTGAAAAGTTCTTATACTAGAAACTGAATCTCTAGAACAACAGTGTCAGGAAGTAGGTGGGGCCCAGTTGTCATGATGGCTCTGCCATCATGGGCAGGTTAATTTTGCTGACACAGGGGTGGGTCAGTGACTTCAAGAGTGGCTTATAGTAAAAATAAATTCAGCCCCCTCTTGCTCTTGCCCCTTCACCTTCTTCAGGGGATGGTGGTTTCACCTTGATAGTGGACTTCCCAGCCTTCAGGGCCATAAGGGGTACATTTTGATTCCTTCTAAATTACTTAGTCTTTGGTATTCTGAGTAGCAACACAAAGTGGACTAAGACAATAATCCCTCTCCTCCATAAAATGTAATAGAATGTGGCCAAAAATTCAAGTGAGCCCTACCTCAATGAGAGTTTCTGAGAATGTGACAGGGAACAATGACATCCATGAAGATTTGGAGGCTGAGTCATAGGCTCTGACCCTGGGCTCTGGGTCTTTTGCTTTGTTACTTGATGGGTCTTCACTGACTATCTTGCTTCTGCAGTGACCTGAGCTTATGGCAGTTAGCTGCTTCCTAGAGTAGACCTTCTGCCTGACAGCAGATTTAAGAATGTAAATAGTGTGATTGTTCTTGCTTTCAGCCATAAAGAGGAGCTGCTTCTCCAGGCCTAGGGGTAGAAGAACTTTTCTCTGAGTTCCAAACATATGTGTCTACATCTAGTGCACATATTTAGTGGATGTGGCTAACATTATCTTTTCTGATCTAGCTCTTCCCCACTTCCTTTGACTCTAGGTATCCCAGGGCATCCCAGACTTGGCTTCCTAAGCATTCTGCCTGCTTTCCCACTCATGGCCACCAAGGCAGCCTCCCAGGCCTTCAACCTTGGGTCACCTTGATCTCATCGTGTCTTGGTTTGCCCTTCTCAGAATGGGCTGACAGTTCTATCTCTGGAATCTGACCTTCTTGAGCCATTGACACAGCCAGGCCTTCCATGAAGCTTGACTCTGATTGCTTCTCATGCTGGTTTCTGTAGCAACCTTCTTCCTAGTGGGCATTTCCACCTGCAGCCTCACCCCTCCTGGTACATTCTATACCCAACAGCTAGGCTAATTTTCTCGGAATGCTATTTTGGTTTTGTCACTTGTCCATTCAGGAATCGGTAGGAGCTCCCATTTGCCTCCCACCTTTAATCTAAACTCCCCAGCATGTGTTTCAAGACCTTTGCAAACTCACATTTAACTACCCTCATCTTCTGCAACCTTCTGGCTTTCCTTCTTAATTCTGGCCTGACGTTGGTAGTGCAAGTTGCTAGCTTTGGGGCACAGCTCTGCCTTTGCTCCTCTGAGTCTTGTCTATCCCAACAAAGACATAATGATGTGCAAGCACAGTACTCGCCAGATTTGGCTTGACATCTTCTCCTTCCCTCTTTTGTCATGCTAGTCATAGTAAGTGTTGAATAGCATTTGTTAAATGAATGAGTGCTGAAGGCACAGCTCTTCGAATACCATTCCTTGAGTTCATCAGCATGTATGTGAAAGACTGTAAATGTTTAGGACGCAGAATGAATACATTCCTGCTCAAGGGTTCAGTTTAGTTTAGGCTTGTAAACATATGCCACATTTCCTCGATTATCACATGGCTTGTATAATATGGATTGTTAGACGTAGTGTTAATTTTAAAAAAGAGTTTTATTTGTGGGGGGAGATAAAAGAAACTACCATTCTTGTGGTCTAAGATGAATGCTGAACCTGCATTGCAGAAACTTTGCAATGTGAAAACGTATGGGTCATAAAAGGGACAAAAGGAAGTGTTATCATATGGGGCTTTGTGTGCTACAGTAGTGAAAGGATCTTTGATACTGTGCCCGGGGAAGGGGTCTCAGGTTCCCAGGTATGCTTGGGAGGAAAGAAGATTATTAGCAGGCTTTCAAGCTTTCTCTTGTCTTTGGCCACTCAGAGGTGTCCTGCCTGAAAGAAAGACTTGGTCTATTTCAGTCAAGCTTTCTCTTCTGAGAAATGTAATTAGTCCAAGTAAATTTTTTTTTAACTTTTATTTTTAATTTGTTTAAAAGAGCAAAGGGCTCACTTCAGCAGCACATATACTAAAAAGAGCATAAAATATAGTAAAAAAAAAAAAAAGCCCATTAGAAATGATACAGAATTTCACTAAACAAAATTATATGTTGTACTGCATATTGTTTGTTGTCTTCAAATTAGTTGCTCAGATTACCAGATAAAAGCATGCAAAATTGGTCAAAAAATTATAAAAAATTCAAAAAAGAGAGAGAAAAAATAAACTTTAACTGTTCCTTTCAATAGACCAGCAGAAATCACCAGTACAATTATCCAAGCTATCCTGTGTATATACGTATGTTCTCTTTCCCTTCCTTCCTTCTTTTTTTCTTTTTTCCTTTCCCTCATCTCAGTTGCTCCTTCCCTTTGAAGAGTTTCTTTCCCTTTCACAGCATCTATTGTACCTTTCAGATTTTATTTACTATTTCAGGTTCTTACACCAGGAAGACAATATGATGTTTACACATGCAAGTCTGATTTATTTCACTTATGATTATGGCTTCTAGTTGCATCCATTTATCTATGAAAGCCTCACATTTATCCTTTTTCTATAGGTAGGCAATACTCACTTGTGTAAAAATGCCACATCTTTTTTATCCATTCCTCAATTGATGGACACTTGGGTTGTTTCCAAGATTTAGCTGTGACAAATTATGCTGCTGTAAACATGGGTGCACGTATGTCACTGTGGTATGATGTTTTCATTTTTTCTGGAAAAACAAGGGGTGGGGGGAGGATAGCTGGGTCGAATGGGATCTCCAATCCTTGCTTTTTGAGGAATCTCCACACTGATTTCCATAGTGGTTGTACCAGCCTGCACTCCCACCAAAAGTGGAGAAGAGTCAAATCTTTGAAATATATTATTTAACCTTCAGTTGTAGGAATGTGTAGGCCACTGTGGAACACTCAGTAAACACCCACCACATAGATTTATCTAGTGAGAATTTGTTAAAAATTGCTTGTTTATATCCTTCTGTGGTCTTCTAATAGATCTTTTAGTTTTCGGTATTAGCATATGAGTCCCTTCTTCCTTTTGTNAGTGCTCCCGTGCTTGATCTGTGGACTTGTCTGCTGGGTTTGACTCCTAGTTCAGCACTCGCTGACCTTGAGCCCTTGGGTAAACCATCGCCTATCTGTGTGCCTTGGTTTCTTTGTCTGCAAAGTGGGAATGATGACGTCTCTAACTCCGAGTTGCTTGTATATGAACTGAGCTGCTTGGCATGCCGTGGGGCTCTGTACTATAAGGTTCACATCGTTATTATTTCTGCTGTACCTGGCTCATGCAGGTACCAGTTAATTGAGAGTTTCACATAAGGAAAGCTTAGGTTCAGACAGGTTAAGCATTAGCTTGTGTAAGGCATTAGCTGACTAAGTAAGTGTATTACAGCAGTTACAGGAAATGCCTCCACATCTTCAACCAAAATCTGACTTGTATTTGTGGGGGGATTGGGTTAACTTTTCTTGATCTTCCTGCCCATCTACTCCTTTGGGGATTCCATCACTGACACTACCCTCTGGAAGTATTGACCCTGCAGAGGCCCTGACTGGCGGATCAGTGAAATTCCCTGCTGCTGTGGTCTGGCCTTGAGTTTCCTCTCTTTCTCAGCCTTCTTTTATTTTGAATGCCAAACCTGCATCTGCTAGCAGGTTTTCTAGCACTACTGGGCGCTCATAGCAATGGGGTCTCACTACCGTACGGGTCCCTCTGTTCCTACATCGAAAGATGATTTACCTAACAGATGGGCTCTTTTGAATATTTATGTCTGGACACATCTGTTCTGGACTTGAAAGTTTAATAAAGCTTTTCATTTTCTGAAGCGCTGGTGAAGTCTGTCTTTGGTGAGCTGACAGCCCCCTGGGGTCAGCTCCTCTGCGGTGACTCTGGGGCATGGGGGTTCAACTTGGGTCAACTTGTTTGGCAGGAAGCCATCTCCCCAACCCCTCCTCCTTCCCTGGAACAATGGAGACAATGGCCAAGGACTAGAGGCTGGTGCGAGGGGTGCTAGCTAGCTCAGTGGGCCAGCTGAATGTGTTTGCAGAGAGGAAAGAAGCAACAGCTATTTACAGAGGAGGACAAGTTTTCTTGTGCTCTGTTCTTCCTGGGTAGGGTAGGTAGGCTGATTTCAGTGCAGGATGGAGCAATCTGGTCTTATCTCAGTCTAGTGAGATGGTGTGGATAGCAATGCTCTTGAAGTTGGGATGTTGGGAGGAATTTGTCTTATGCACATTCAGCTTTGCTAGGGCCTAGATGCTGTGGTATTAGAGATGGTGGAATCATTAAGAGATGCGGTCCATTGGAAGGTAGTTAGGTCATGTGAGTATCGACCTCGGAAATGTGCAAGTGAGTTCTCATCACTGTAAGGCCATCTTCCATAAGGTCCTCACCAGAGCTCAGTTGGTGGTGCTGTTTGATTGTTAGCATTTAGCCTTTAAAACTGTGAGCAAAACCAGCCTGTTTATAAAGTACACAGGCTTGGGTATTTTTATAACAACAGAAAATGGACTATCTCAAATTTCTTAGTTCTTGTTAAGAATCCACGGTCTTTGCACTGAGGTATATCCCTGACCTTCATTATTATTATCATCATTATTTAATTTTGAGACAGAGTTTCACTAAGTCATTAAATTGCCCAGATTGGGCTCAAACTTGCAATCCTCTTGCCTTGATCTCCCAGAGTGCTGAGATCACCATGCTTGACTCAGGCTAAAAGTTTTATCTTCATTATAATGTTTAAATATCCCTACAGCACTAAGAGAGTTCTGATTTCCATTTTCTAGATGAGGAAACTTCTATGAAGAGTTTAATTGATTTGCCCAAGGCCACACAATTACTAAGTGGAACAGCTAGGATTTGAACCAAGGCCATTTTATCCCAGAGTCTAAATTCTTAATGCTGTATTGCCTGCTGGTTGAAATCTGTCATCCAGCATTTTTTTCAAACCATGTTTTTGGAACCTATCAAGCAATGATTAAATAACTCCAAATGCTGCATCCCTTGAGGTCAATTTAAAATATACATCAACTTCATAATGGCTCTGAGGATTCCTGAAATAAAGAAACTCAATGTTTTCCAAAATTTCTTAACCACAAAATTTCCTTTTCCTTAACACTTATTAACAAATATCTCATAGATCTGGTATAGTGCAAGCCACTTTGGGAAACATTATGGAAAGTAAGTGTTGTCTTAAAGTGTTACCTCTCCCAGGGATACTTACAGCTGAAAAGTTCAACGCTCTGAGTTTCAGAAACTCAATGTCTCCTCAGTAGGAGTAGGTAAGATCATGGAATCTGGAATTGAGGGAATTTTAAGACTCATTAAATAGACCTTTCATAAGAGGGGGACTATAAAAACACTGAACTATTGTCTATATAAAATATATTTAAAAAACTGTTTCAAGCTCATAAAATTTGTAAAATTATTTCAGTGAACTCCTGTTTATCTTTTGCCCTGATATCCCACTCACATTTGCCAAAGCCCCTAGCACCCTTCAGAAGGATGGATTCCCTCCAGGGTTATAGGTGGCACACACACTCAGTTGTTGCATCCCTCCTAAGTTCCTTTAGTTTGGAATTGCTCTTCTGGTTTCCTTTGACTTTCATGACTTGGAAGATTTTGAAGTATACAGTATACAGGACTGTTATTTTGTAGAATGTCCCTCAATTTGTGTTGGTACAATTGTTTCCTCTTCAGTAGACCCATGTTATTTATTCAGAGCCAGACTATCAAAAATGCTGTGTTTTTCAATGAAATCTTTTGGTTGGCATGCACACGAGGGCTGTTTGTCTTGTTACTCATGGTACTAACTTTGATCTTTTGATTGAGATGATATCTGCAGATTTCTCCCCTTTAAATTGCCATGTACCCCCTGAACCTTGGTATTGTTAGGTGGTACTACCATGCTGTGCAAAATTCCATACTCACTTCACCTTCAGCCTCTTGTGGCATTTCTTCACATTTCTTTCCTGAGTTAACTGTTACACTGGTAGCTGCCAAAATTTGAATTTCCAATGCTGTGTTTACTTCTACAATGAATAGTCATGTTCCTACTATAAGGAGATATGTTTTCATCTCCCTATATGTTCATTTAGCTTTAAAAAATATTTAAAGAGAATAAAAAATAGTAAAAAAAAAACCTCCACTAGAAATGATACAGAATTCCACTAAGCAAAATGATAAGAATTCAACAATAGTTGTTTTATTGCATATTGTCTTCAAATATGCAATCATTTATTCATTTAAAATTTATATCTGTTCATGCATTTATGGATTCTTTATTTATTCAATGGCTATAGCTTTTAATATCCTTGTTTATATGGATGCTCTATTTTTTTCAGATTTGGTTAGTGGGAGTCCATCCAAATTGGCTCATCTATCATTTTTCAGAATAACTTTTTATTTTTAATTGACACATATTAATTGCACATATTGTATAGCATAGCATTTTAAATGCTAGTATGCAATATAGGAGAGGGTAGTTGGCAGTTTCATCACAAACATTTTTCTTTGTGTTGGGAACATTCAAAAACCTATGTCTCTTTGCCGTGTCTACATCATTCTTTAAGAACTTCCAAATTTTTCAGCAGTGCAGTGTGTTCTAGATGCACCTACTTTCCTTGCCCTAGTTCTGGAACCAGTCTTCCTCCAAAATGCCTGGCTCCTTTTCAGTGGAGAATTATATTTGGAAGCTAATATTTGGGTGACAGATGTGATATGCTCACTTCCCTTGGGATCTTACTGCCCTCAGGGCCTCTCAGTGGACCAAGCTAGGAACTTGTGCATTAATGTACACAGTTATATTGATTTTCTGTGCTATAGATATGGCTTATTTCTATCTACTGAAGACTTGCAGCTTGATGTTGATACTGAGTTGATATTTCTAAATCCCATCCAATACCATGAGATACATTACAGATTCTGTTTTTCTATATTTTACTTTTCCTTTGTGAATGTAAGAAATGTGGCCTCCATTGCCTCGCTCACCCTCTGTGGGAGAGTATTCAGTATCCCGAATCCTGTCTGCTTAGTGTAATGAGCTCTGTGTGCTCTCCTGAGGCCCCCTCCCCCAGGATTCCCGTCTCATGGGGGCCTGCCTTGTGTTCTTAAGAAGGACCAAAAAATAAAGGAAAAGCAAAAGGGTGGCAAGGACAAGGGAAGATAATCACTATTGCTTTTGAAGAGGGGATGGAAATGGAAGAGAGAAGGAGAGCTATATGAATTTTGCAACTTGGTTTTTATATACAAAATGAAAATGTTAGGGTCTGTAATAAACTCACTCTCATTTCATATGCTGAGAAGAATGCAGCACTAAGATCATTAGGTAGGGATTATATAGTAGAATGTTTTGCTACAGTATAAAAAATTAGAGATGAAACTGAAAAGAGCTAGTGAAGGCATGAATTAAAAAGTAGCTAAAAGATCCGTGGCCACCTGTGCCCCTTAAAAGACTCCCCTTTACTTTGGACACACTCATACCTTTGTTCTTGCCACTTGAGGAAGCAGGTCTAAAAGCCCTCTTTCGCAGGTTGTGCTGTAATGACCATCTGAATGTAGTGGGTGGATTTAAAATGTATATTTTTCATGGGTATTTTGACTTTCAGAAGAGCTGGAAGTCACATGGAACTAGATGTAGTAAGTAAGGTCAATAAGGACACATCATAATGTTTATATGGCTTGTGGCCATGGCATGCCCCATATATTTGATCATTCTTCAGAAAAGACAGGAAAGAGGACTTTTAGAACTGTTTCAGAAGTGTCAGGAACAATGGCATAAATATGTTGAAAGTGAGGGGGGCATTTTGAGGATTACTGGCAATGTTTACTGTAATAAATTATTTACAAATAGAAACCCTCATTCTATATTTGATCACCCCAATAGTCTCCAGAGCTGCCCAGTAATAGAGTGATTTTGGTAACAAAAGAGTGAGTCTTGACTCCATCTGAGTGGCAGTTTCATTTAGTGGCTGCAGGACTATCAGTTAGAGTGCTAGGAAGCGGATTTGTTACACGAGAGAGAAGGTAGGCTGAGTGTCCCGAGACTTGTGCTGACTTGGTGAAAGTGGTGAAGCTGGAGGCCAGCCTTTGATCACACTTCCCAGGGGGTGGTGACACCAAGATAGCCCACAGGTGGCTGAAAAGGCCGCCAGGCAGCAAGGGGTGCCCAGAGCCGTCTGAGGACACAGCGCTGGAGTTGCGCCACCCAGGGCCGCCCCGTGTGCAGGCGCTGTCTGCTCGTCTCCATGACGAATTTGTATCTCGAGATAAAACATAGCGCCAGACGGAGACAGCCTTTAGTTCCAGTGCCAAAATCCAATGTTGGCTTCAAAGGAGGGACTAAAAATGTTCTTCTTGGAGCAGGTTCTGGCCCTTGGAGTTCTTTTATTGCTCCCAAATGGACCACATACTGGGGAGCCTTTGTGTGGAACTGACAGCAATAACCTGTCAAGCTCAAGAAGTGAAGTCTTGACGGGGTCCCTTCCTGGGAGCAGATGGGAGCATCAGAGGTTTCAGTACGCTGCCTCTTTGCTTTCACAGCCCCCACCCAGCTGATCTACCCACAACTTCATCCTCCAGAAACTGGGGCGTTTTAACATTTTTTCAAATGTGAAACAAACTTAAGTCTTTAAATTCTGTGCACTGCCAGGAAACACATCTTCAGCTAGCTGCCTGGGAGCAGCGGCAGTTCAACAAACACTCAGTCAGTGCCTGCTGGCAGCTGTGCTAGCTCAGAACTCTAAAACAACCGAGCAAGGCATCCGAGGCTGTATTTCCCAAGCAAGAGCACCGAGGCAGAAGCACAAGTGTCAAAAGCAGCAGCATCAGGCTCTTCCCTTCCTGTGCATGGAGTAGCTGGCTTATTGCTCGTGAGAAATGGGATGGACTTGCC
Source organism: Octomys mimax (assembly GCA_002564305.1). NCBI lineage: Eukaryota > Metazoa > Chordata > Mammalia > Rodentia > Octodontidae > Octomys > Octomys mimax. The sequence continues at coordinate 10,899 of NDGM011195847.1, forward strand.
TACCTTCCCTAAGTCAAAGTACATGGCAGTTTAGACTACTGAGCTATCTCCCCAGCCTCTAGAACCACTTTGGATTGGCAGCCAAATCCTGATGGCATCCTGAACCTGGACACTGGCACAAGAGCCTAATTGTCTGCTCGCTGCTTTTTGCTAATGTACATGTAAGAGGCTTTGTTCATATGTATTTTTTAACATGAAGTGTTTGTGTTTTGGGTGCCTCATTTGTAGGTGGACATCCGTTTTTGTCACGGTTTCTCCTGCAGAACAAGCTGTTTAAGGAGTCACAATAGTTGTTCACTGTATAAATTGCTGGCCTTAGATCTCAGCATCAGCAGAGGGAAATTTCCAGAGAGAGAAGCTCAGAGAAGTCTCCCACATTCCATCCAAAGCCCCCAGCTAGAAAGTGGCAGAGTCAGCACACTTAGACTAGTCCCACTCCAAAGGTGCAATGCCCACCCTGCTGCCCTGCTCCTCAGAGCGCACTGCCCCAAAAGCCAGATGGGCAACCACCAGGTGGCAGTTATAGCGGTGGCAATGGGCTACAATGGGGCTGAAGAAATAGGTTACTTAAGAGTTAAAAAAACCTACCAGGAGTGCTTTCATATGTCTTTTTCTAAAGGTCAGAGTTCAGATTTGTGATACTGGAATATTCATGAGGTGCTGCCATGTGTAGGTTCACAGCACCAGGGAGAAAAGTTTCCTGTGATAGAAACTAACCTAAGGTGAGGACTCCTCTGAAGCAAGGTTTGGATGTGGCAGATGAGATCAAAGAACCGCACAACCCCCTCGGCAGGCTGTGGATTCATATCTTCAATTGGCAGTTAGTGATTTGGAATGCAGCAGAACCATTTCCAGCCATCCCTCCATCTATCAATCCACCCATTATATCTATTTACATAAGCTATTGTTAGAGTCTAAAGAAATGTCCAAAAACCAAATGAAATCAAAAGTTCGTGTGCTGGTCCTCAGCTCACAGAGCCATTGGGAAGTGGTGGAGCCTTCAGGAGGTGGGGCTTGGTGGCAGGAAGTAAAGTCATTGGAATGTATCCTTGAAGGGGATCTTGGGACTCTGGTCCTTTGCTGACTTTTTGCTTCTTAGCCACTCTGAGGTGAATAGGCCCCTTTGGCCATGCACTCCCCACTGTGGTATATCATGCTGTCCAAGCCCACAGCAACAGGGACAAGAAACCATGGACCAAAACTTCCAACATCATGAACTAAAATAAACCTTTTCTCCTCAAAAGTTGATCACCTCAGGCATTTTGTCATTGCGATAGGAACCTGAGGGGCACATCTTGTATTGTTTTAGGTCAAGTTAGGAGGAGATAAATTCAGGTAAGAATAGATGAATGGACAAAGACATGTCTAGTTAAGTGTCAAAATGAGTAGTATGGAGGTCTGTAAGGACCAAGAAGTGGAAGGTCTTTGAAGATGTGTGGTGTCTCCTCACTGTTATTGCCATTTGGGGATTTCTGAGGTACTTGCTAGAAGTCCAATTAATGTCAGTCTTGGTACAGGCAGAGCTAAAGCCTAATTTTTTTACTGCTGTTCACTGGTGAGATATGGTTTGGGTCTCTTTAATACTGTGTTTGGATACAAGATGTCCCTTTTTCATCTTGGATCCAAGTGTGATGGTCCCACATGATTAAGAGAAGACGAAACAACCAAGAATTCATTTGAGGAAGAACAGTTACTTTTCATTCCCTAGCTCTATCATTAAAATGTAAGGAGAGTTTATATACCCAGAGCCAGAGGACCCAGCTACCAAGCCAGCTCTCGAGCAGCAGATTCCACTGACTTTTATGACCTTGGGGGCTGCAAGGTTAACAGTAGGAAACCCAGACGCTCAGGGGCCTTGATTGCAAGGCACAGACATATGTGACATAATTAGGAAGCTTTATGAGCAAAGCGGAGAGGAGTCATTAGGCCTGCTGTTTAACAAAGAGAAACTTCCTGCTCCTACCCCTGTATTAAAGAGCTGCTTTTCAACTGTGTTGCACTTCTTTGATCCCCGAAGGCCCCTGATGTTTTGCTCACATCCTGTCATGATATTTAATGATGCCTCTCATGTGCGCCAGGACTGCGGCCCAGCCTAGCACTGTTTGGGGAAAGGCACTGCAACATGACAAGTTTTTGATGTGGTTCCTCGCACGGCAAGGTTAGTGAGACAGCGATGCAGACACCAGTGAGAACTCTGATGCTGCTTGGCAGCAAAACTGGTTGAAAAGAAGAATCGAGAGACCAAGATATTGCCAAGTTCTTTGGCAGATGCTTCATTGATTATGGGATCCTCAGCACCAGCTGGCATTCTGCTGAGGAGAAAAAAGAAAGCATTTGGTCTTGGATGGGCTTTCATGAGGTTGGAGAGTGTTGTGGAGGAATGGAGCTTCTTCCATCCCTGTGATTGCCCCCATGAACAGCTGCTAACAGGAAGATAAATAGGCCCTTAGGGATGATCTGGCCCATGCCAGATAGATGAATCCCGCAAGATTCCGGGTAGGTAGTGTTCCCTCCTGCCCAAACATCTCAGAGCACGAGCAGTTCACCACCAAGAGGCAGCACAGCCCACTGAAGTGATTTAATCGTCTCTCGTAACTTCTAATTTGGGCCGAGGTATGCTCATGGCAGCTACACAGGACTACACTCCCCTCTGTCAGAGTCCTTAAAATCCTTGAGGGGACTTGCCAGGTGTCCCTGAGTGTTCTCATTGCCAGGCTTAGCACCCTATTTCTGCTACCATCCTTCCCCTCTCCTGGTTTCTCCACTCTTGCTATCTGGTGGCTCTTCTTCAAGTGTGCTGACAGAACATCTTTGCCATCTTTGTTCTTTCAGTGCTGATGAAATATGGCTTGGCCACTGGGGTCACTGTGAGGCCTGGGTCTCTGAAATGGGTTGGTCATCTCAGCGTATGAAGATAATCATTTGGGCTTTCTGTGAAATTCCAGAATAAATCCAAGTTTATACTCCATTTTTTTTTTCTCTCTTTGGCAATTTAGATTAAAAGCATGTCACAGGATAACTGCTTGGACTCTGTCTTTGGCGACTTCACCCGGAGGACAGTCTTACTGCCCCACAGTGCACTGAAGCGAACAGTTCCAGGCTGCTCCTTCGGGGAGGTTTTTTTTTTTTTTTTTCTCACTCTCTGCCTTTTTCCATCTGCATTCTTGCTGCCTTGCCCAAGCCCTGTCATTTCTCCCTTGGAGTCCAGCCAGAGCCTTCTAATGATCTCTCTACACTTATTCCTGCCCTGTTCCAATCTGTTATCTCCACAGTCCCAGAGTATTTTTTTATTTAAATACAATTAAAAAAAACCACAATTCAGTAGCTTCTCATTGCATGTATTATAATATCCAGGCATGTTATTGCAGCCTTCAAGGCCCCCGCAAGGCCCCTGTCTACTTCCCCGGAGATGTTTTGTCTCTTTTCCCAACCCAGTGCTCTATCTACACTGTGCTACCTTGCATCCTCTTGGATACATTGGTCCCCTTTGCTGAGAATATCTTCTTCTGCATCTCCTAGCTCACTGATTGGGAGGCACCTTTTCAGTTTTAGTCCATAAGTATTACAGGCTTGAACATGACACACATGGAAAGGTCTTCCTATGGCTCAGCTTCCCTTTTGCCATTGACTAACCTTCCATTATACTTTATAGAACTCATCACATTACAATGATGCATTCACTGATTTGCTTGCTTATTTTACCTTCCTCTGCAGCTCCTACATTTAGACTGTTGCTCCGTGGAGATCTTGTTTATACTGGGTCCCTCCCTTTGTTCTTGATGTATGATGGGGGTTCAGTGTGTATTGCTGAGTGGGGGAATAATGTGCAGTGGCACATTTACCTCTAGACGTCTGTCAGCCAAGTGTAGTGGTGCACCGCTGTAATCAAGGTGGGTTGGGAAACTGAGGAAGGAGGTTCATTAGCTATCACCCAGCCTAGGAAATGTAGTGACTTAGTAAGGCCTGATCTCAAAATAAACAGTAAAAAAAGAGTTAGGTATGTAATGCAGTGTGGAGGCCCTGGGTTCAATCTCCTGTATCACGCACATGAAATTATTATTGAATTACAGGGATTGTGTTTTAGGAGAAATGTTTAAAATAAAACAAATTGACTGAAAGAAGTTCTTATAGTCAGAGTTTTCAAGGGAAACAATTTAATACAGGACTTATAGGATTTTTTTTATAATATTCATCCAAAGAATCAAACACAAGAGTGCAGGAAGCCTGTCTACACACTAAAGAGCCAAAGAATACCGCTGGGGACCCAGATCCCACAGCAACATCCTACACGATGAGTTCTGCTAAAGACCTAGAGCCCATGATAATGCCCCCACAAGTCCTGCTGGAGGCCTAGTGCTGACAGGTACCAGGTATTATGTCTCATGTAGGCCTGTTTCATGGATCTGTGCTGGGAAAGCCCCAAGGTCAGTGGTGGAACCTAGAAAATCTGTGTCAGTGGGAAAAAGGTTCTGTGCCAGCAGGCTGAGGGGTCTGCCCTGGAGCCAGGAAGTGATGCTCAAAAGAAGGAGCTGAAAAGAACCACAGCCATCAAGGGTGACAACAATGCCCCGAGCTCCTCTGATGATAGAACAGCTCAGTTCATGTCAGGAAAGTCAGTCCAACGTACTTCTCCAGGAGAACCAACAGCTCATCTTCTTCCTCTCCAGCGCTCCTTTTTATGCTATTGGCAACATCTGCAGGTGGGCCTTTCATATCAGTACCCGCTGATTCCGTTCAGCTGGGAGCTACAAGTTGCTTGCCAGTTGTCAGCCCCTCACAGCAGCTTCTCTTTCACTTTCCTGACCCTCTCAGTTCCCTGCAAGATGGAGTTTCGCTCGACCCTAATTCAGTGCAATTCAGGCCCAACAGTCCTGGTTGAATTGCAGATTTTCCCTTTAGATTTATATTGTTTTTATTTTGGTAAGCTGAGAGTATTCTTTAAACATTCCTTTCTGAAGTGTTTTAGTGCCTCATTCAGATGAAAAAAAAGAAAGAAAAAGAATTTGAGATTTTGAGTACCATGCCTTACTATTTTTAAAAAATAATTTTATTGAGAAACAAATAGCAATGAGACAGTTTCAAAAAGGATTAGTAGGACAGTTTCAATAATTAATACATTGCATATTGTTGTCTTCTTAGTG
>NDGM011195849.1:0-22026 GCA_002564305.1 Octomys mimax
TTGAACTCAGATCCTTGTGTTTGCCAGTCAAGCACTTATCCTACTGAGCCATCTCCCCGGCTCAAGATAGACTTTAACATTTGAAATCAAGCAAGACTCTTACTTTTTTTAAAGAAAAACTTGCCATAAAAATTGATGTAGAATTGGAAAATCAAAAAATAAAAAATCTATGCATTATTTTCCTGCAAACTAAGGCTACTAACACTTAAGAGTTTCATGCCTTTCAGATCTTTCAACATTTCCAATCCTGTGATCCTTTCACAGTGCCCTATGCCTAACTAATAAATGGGGTTGGTTGTTTTGACCAATTTAATAAACATGCAGACCTTGGAAAGAACACCGTGTGTACAATGTATCTGATGATGAGGGGTAGCGAGGTGGGCAGAGAACGTAGCCATCGTAGTTTTCAAGATTTCAAAATTCTCTCTACAGTGAAATCAGAGAGAGAGAGAGAGAGAAAGAGAGAGAGATTTCTTCTGAAGAAAACTGCCATGCTTTCATGGTTGGACAGAAAAAGAAACTACCTCAAGCAACTTGTAACATATTGATGTAATTATTAAAGTGGCTTGTGGTTAGAAAGAGAAATAGCACAGCAAATTTAAGAAAATGTAGAACAACAGTATGTTAATCACCACTGCTTACTGCCATAGCTAAAGGTGATTCTCTCGTTTTTCCCCCCTTCTTTTTCTAAAATGTGTTTGGTACAGGGTCTCACTATATAGCTCAGACTCATAATGATCCTCCTGTTTTCAGCCTCTCAAGCACTGGGGTGCCACCACACCCGGTCTCAATCACCATCTCAGTGTACCCCAGGGGCGGGGTTGGCACAGCACACCAGGGATGAAACCCCGGTCCCTGTGCTTGCCTAAGCAGGTGCTTTAGTCCTCTGAGCTGTCTGGCCAGAAGATAGGTAACTTCTTAGTGTGCACGTGTACACTTAGCAGTGGTCACCTTGTGGGGCTGGCTGCCCTCTGATTAAAGCTTCAAGCCATCTTATATTCTTTTTCCATTCTTCTCCACACTCAAGAGATCCCCAGAGAACAACCTCCTGACGTTAGGAATGATGGCCCTATTAGTTGGCCATAAAACCAAAGTGATACATGTGTTTAATAACACAGAAAGTGAGCCATAAAAATCTGATTCCTCAGTTGGGACAGTTCTTGGAAATATGGGCTGGAGAAATCAGATGAAGTGTGCCCAGTTGAGAGGTGAATATAAAAAGTAAAGACACACTCTGTAAAGGTACACACTTGTCACAGTCACGAGAGGAGGTGTAACGTTGGGACACAGGCCACCATGCGAACCAGAACAATGTTACTGAGTCATGTAGGGTGATTTAAATTGTATCGCTAATCCCAAGCAGTATAGGATGTCTTGGCCTTACTTCTTTTAAAACCTAACTTTTGCTTCGGCCGTATATGCTAACACATTTTAGTAGCTTCAGGCTACACCTTTATTAGTCTGTCATGAGGGGGCTATGGAGAGAGTCAGAAGTTCCGATCGCCAGATAACAGTAGGGCAACGTGTGACAGTGGAAATGTTATGCTGTCAATATCCAGCCAGATGAAGAGCCTGCTAGTAATTCCATGCATTTAAGAAGAGCAGACATAAAACACAACCATGAATGGGCTGGTGAGTACTTTTCTTTGTATTGATTTGCTTTCGCACAATTTTTAAATATATACATATATGATATTTAAATACCCTCTTTAACATCAACAAAAAATGGCTTACTAAGAAAAGAATACCATTTTCCAAGTACAACTTTTGTCTTAATGAGGACAAGGGAATTACAAGGCCAAATTGCTAAAACACATCAGTATATAATATACTTGACGCAAAGATTATTTTAAGTTAGACTGACAGTTCTTCCACATCTTAAATCAAACTAGTTATGCAGGGTTTTATTCTCTTTAGGTAAATTATAAGGGAATCCATTCAAGGATTGCTTTATTGGGGCAAACACCATACACAAACTAAACACCGACTAGCACCATATGGCATGAGAGATTACTTTTCCAACCCCGCTGATCACTTTCAAGTGATTATTTTTCAAAACTGAAATGATCTGTCTGCAAAGTCTCAGGTACGCCTGACTTTGGGCCTGAGCAGCACGTGAGGTTTCCACTACAGTCCAAATGGCATGAGTCTCACCATCATCTTTGCTGTTTTTAATGAACTCAGTTACCCTAGACTTGAGAATTTGGACCTCAGCACTTGCTGAGAAACAGCACATCATGAAACTGCCTTTCTCAGAATCTGGCTACGTCACTGTTCTTTACCCCTGAGATCTGATCACCACTGCAGCACCACATCTGAGATGTTCCTAGATATTACTGGACATCATAAAGGGAAGCTGAGGAGGCACTAAAATTTTACTCAAGCATTTAGGACAATAGTCAGAAACATGAGCATGCACAGAGACCGGGCAGGAATTTTATTTTACTTTTTCCTTTTACTCATGTATGTTTTTAGTACAGAATAGTGATGTTTGTTTGAGGAACACATTTGGATCATTTCCCATCTCTGCCCCCTTCTTTTTTCTTTTTCCCTTCTTCTCTTGATTTTTTCTCTCATTTTCAAAAGTTTGCCTTCTGGTTTCCTCTTGTCTCTCCCTTCGTTTCTTCATTAACATTATGGGTTTCTCATGTAAGAGGAACTCCATGACATTTAACCACCTGTACTGACATAATAATTTAAACAGCAAAGAGAAGAGGTGGGGCATGCAGACAGCAGAGAGCCTCTGGGTCTGTCGCCAGAGCGATGACTCGCTCTGCCTGGTTGCTCTTCTACTGGAACACAGAGCACCTAGTCAACTCTCCTCAGGCTTTGCTTGCTTTTGTAATAGACACCCTATGTGGAATATGCTGACTCTTGAGTACTCACAATTAGTTTAAAATATTTTAAATGTGTTGAGCCACTCTGCAAGCAGACAGATAGACAGGCTCTGACTCAAGACCATTCAATACATATATCGGAAATTAGTAAATTAGCTGAAAGAATGGCTCAGAATATTTTATTATCCGTCGCCATCTTTGCCTCTTTCTCCATCAACATCATGGTCCCTAAGTCGCTCTCTCCTGCCCTCCGTCTCCTTCTCCCACTCTCCCTCCCTTTCCCTCTCCATGAAGAAGTGCTCTTTCTATATTGTCCATGCCAGATGTGGGTACTATGGAAGGAACACACCTCCACCTGCATCCCTTAGACCTTACTATTCTGTCAGAATTCAAGCACAGAGGTGAGTCAGTGCAGATGGAACGGTAGCAGAAAAGACTTACATTCTCTGATGGTAACTGAATTACTAGACAGCTATAGAAAAGATGACGTAGCATGGGATAGGATGACTGCAGAAGGCTTTCTAGAGAAGACAAATTAAATTAGACCATGAAAGCTTAAATCCAAAGTGCTTTAAATAACTTTGTTAGGAAAGACTATGGAACTTGTAGTCAAAAATATTACCAGACTAACTAATTTATAAAATTAATAATACAGGTTTTTTTTTTTTTAACTTAAAGCACGGAACATATGAATGAAGAAAAACTCAAAAGTGGCTCAAAAGATGTGGTATGGGCGTTTACAGATGATATGCTGAACAAACTCAAGAAGGTGAGAATAAGTACACAGTGAAGCCCAATAGTGGATGTCATGAAGGATTAAGTGGCAGGTCATCAGTAGAAATGCCACCTAGCCTGCCTGATGGGTCACTTTCCTTAACTGTCTTCCTATACGTGCAATGGAATGCCACACAAAAAAGAGAAAGAAAAACAGCATAACAGAGTTGTATTTGTAAGCCTGGCTGTATTTTATACCAAACAAGGATTAGATGAAAATTAATGCAAAGGATATAATCATGGCAAGAGGAGTAGGGAAAGAGGGAGGACAGTGTGGTAAAAAAAAAAAAATTAAGCCACAGAAGAAAGAAAAGACAGAGAAAAGAAAGGAAAAAATGTTGATCCAGCACGAGAATGAAAAATTCCACATAACATCATGTGGAAAAGGAACATTGATCAATTAATCTCATTAGCAGCTATAGTTTAGAAAGTAATAGGCTTAAACACAGTGGATAGAATTTAGGATAAATGATAGGAGAGGACTGTGTAGCTATAGAAGAACACTAGGGCAGTGAATCACTATATCATGGGAATTTAGAGACACTCTTAGCTGGAAGACATTAATTTACTATGGGTTGATTTAAGTGTAATTAAAACCAGATACAAACAAGGCAGAGGCTGTGTAACTTCTAGGAACCCATTTGTTACTCAAGGACAGGGAGAGCACCCAGCGTACAGAGGTTCTACAGGCAGATTCATCTTCTTTAGAAAAGCCCCACTCATTTTATAACTCCCTTTGAAGATGCTCTAAATGATTCCATATGATCCATCCACACAATAGTCTAGCATCAGCACCTGCAGCTGGGCTCCACTGTACCAGCCAGGGGCTACCTCTACTCATTAGGCCGACGTATATCCAGTGCTCCAAAGGATGTGTGACTACACCAAGCTACAACTCCAAGTCCGCCTTCCCAAGCCAGACACCTGAAGCCTTTGCCTCCTACAGTCTCAACCCTCTTCACCCTTCAGGGCCAAAGTCCTGCCAGAGCTCTGGATTCCAAGCTCAGAATTTCTTTCCCTGAGGACTTCAGCAGCAGCTCTGTCCATTTCCTTCAGGGAACTGCTCTTCCACTGTTGTGCTTCATTGTCACAATATGGTCGAGACCGCCTATCTGAGCTTCTTATTTACACTGCAATGCCTTGTTGATGCTACTAATAGAGCTTTCAGGTGTACAATGTTCTTCCTGAGTAGTACATACTTGGTGTCTTTCAATGGTTCATTGATTAACCTTCAAACTCATTTCAGAACTCTACAGAACTGATAGTAATTTTGTTGCCATTCCAGTAGAATTCTACTGGATGTATTTTAACATTTTCCAAAACTATGGCTATAGTATTTTGTCTTTTTCCATTATCATCCTTAGGATAATTTTTGGGAAAGCAAAACACCAGGCTTCTGAAAGCTATAACATACTCTTTGTTCCTTCAGTGAGAAATAAATTATCCCCTATTATTCCCACTTCACTGCAATCACTGCTTAGCCATCTTCCAAATTTTAGGTTCAGGACACACAAAATGCTGCTCAGTTTTTAGTTTTTTAATGCACAGAGTAGCAGTAAAAGCAGGAAATCCACTAGGCAGTGTCTTTCACATCTTTCTGTTCCACCTTGTAGCTGTGAGTCCTCCTGGACCTTTTCTCAGCTGCCCCATCCACATCTTCACTCCATCTTTCGTACAGAAGATAGCCAGCGCTCCTGAGTCTTCCCCCAGGCCCCAGGCAATGCCATCAGAGAGCAACTGGGCCTGAGGGGGAAGTCCTGCCACATGAAGCTCTGGCAGATACTGCCACCTGCAGGGACCACAAATGTTCCTTGCTCAATGTCATGTCCATCTCAATCTTGTGAAAAGACGGTCTTTATTAGGAAAAACAGGACACTGCAGAAATTTGAACTACATGGAAAATGATGAAGCCAAAAATACCATGAAATCACTAACTTTTATTTAACATATAGGATAATCACATACAAATATCTGCTTATGTATCTTTGTAGTTTTTAAACTAGGCCAGTAAAATTAGAAAGGCTTAGAAAGCAGACAAAAACATCTGGTTGCACTATAGTAAATTCTATTATTAGAGAGATAAGTTTGAAAACATTTGATTCTATATGTTCTATAAATTTATGTGATACTGTGTAAAATTTGGTATTCAGAATACAAATTCATAGCCAAGTTCTCTGGCCAAGACTTTTTCCTGCTATATCTGTTGAGCAGTCTTGATTATAAAGTGACTGAAATTAAGTAATCACTTCAGAAGGAGGACACTTACATTTTAGTTATTTTTAACAAGCTTCCAGCAACAATAAGAAAAAAATATATGTCTGTTTTTATTGGGATGGGGGGAAGGCATAGATATTGCATTCCAGAAGAATAAAAGTATGAAAGGTTTTTCATCTGTTTGGAGAAAATGATTAAATTTAGAAAATCAAATCAAGAAGAAAAAAATGTTCAACTGTTTATTAAAAGAACTTTGAAATACAGGGCTGGCTCTGGTCCCACTGAAAGTACAACAATACCCTTTTTAAAATACCTTCTTTTCTGACAGCTTTTAATTTAATGTTACAAGCCAGAAATCTGGTTTAAAACAGTTACTTTCAATTTGCCAGAGGTTTTGCTTTCAAATCCTGAAACAGCCTTCTACCTTCACAACATTAAAAAAAAAAAAAGAAGAAGAAACAAAGAAAAAAGCATTTCATTTTGAAGGGAGACAAGATATATAGCAGGAAGGCAAGATAAATCAAAACAAAATAAGAGAGTGCATAGTAACATGTTACCACACTGAGTATTTTCTTGCAACATAAAAATAATTTGAAGGTTTACATTTGTTGCATTACAGACAGCACCTGAAGTATTGAGGACACAAAGTCAACCTTTCTAATGTAATTTGCAGAATGATTCCTTGATGCTCTCAAGGATATTGTGAAATTAAATATCTTATCAATGAACAATGAGTCTCTATTTCAGTTAGCATTTCACTACTAAGTGGGTCAGTGCTTACTTGTGAGAAATAAATATTAATCCTCTTTTGACTGGTGTTACAAGAAAGTTTCTGGTGTTCATTTTCAGTGTATCTTTTTCATCATAATCCTTTTCCTTGTCTGATTTCTGCTTCACTCCATTTCGCCCGGTCACAGATCCCGCAGCATGGAGTCTGCCTCGCTCTTTACACCCCCCACTGTCTTTTCTCATTCACAGCTCTTCATATTGCCCTCTACAGGGCACACTGCCTGGCCTCCCAGGCCTTCTGCAATCTAGGTGGAAGCCTTCTTAGCATTAGAACTCATGCACTCTGAATGTGTCTAAAATTAACACCATATGGATGAGGCCGAGGGCTGCTGCCAGCAGAGAGGTAGCCAGGCTTTCCTCTCTTTTGGCTGTAGGGGTAGAGTGCCTAGATTTCTGAGCACTTTGACCCTGCTTCCTACGAACACCTTCTTTATGGTGGCACCATTCTGGAATCTGGCATGGTCGCTGCCTCCTTTCACACAGGGCTATGCAGCTTTGCCTCAATGCAAAGTCTCTCACATTTGCAATTCTGAGGCCAGAAAGTGTAAGAACTTGCCACTTCATGTGATTCCCTCAGGACATCTTTTTTATTCTCCTGTTCCTCCTGGGTAATGGAGATCTCAGCTCTATCTTTACAGTCCACAGCCTTCCTGGTGCTTTATTTTTGGCCAAACTCAAAACATTTTAAATCATTCTGCTGGGCTCTTTGCTCTTGACTCTCAACACATATCTGACTAAAAGCCTCCAACAATAGCCATGCCACTGCCTCAATATTGGACTGCTTTAAGATTTCTTTTGAAAGATTAATCAGTCCTACATGTTTAATCTCACTTTCAGGCAAAGTCTCTGCACAAGAGCAAAATTCAGACAAACTTTCCATCAAGCCATAACAAAATTATCCAGAGCCCAAAAACTAATGAAGTCTTTCCCGGCAGAAACCTCTCCAGCCTGGTTTTTACAGGCAGGCTTTCCATCAGCATTCTGGTCTTCTGAGCTCTGACCTGAATCTTCCATACAGAAGAGCTGAAATCCTTTCAGCTGTTTGCTAGTAGGTGACCTCTCCAAACCTTTCTTTTCTGTTCCTGTAAGTTATTCTCAAAAGCTCATAATCCACACTGTCAGGTATAGTTACAGCAACAACTTCATTCCTGGTACCAAATCCTGTCGCAGTTACTTTTTACTCATTCCTGGGACAAAATAACTGGCTCCTAAATTTAAGGAAGGGAAGGTTTACTTAGCACACAGTTTCTGGCAGTTTCAGTCTATACTCACCTGGCTCCCAGGCAGAGTGGTACACGTCAGAAAGCAGCAGTTCATGGCAGCAGAAAACAATGAAGAGCAAAGGGAAGGCTTGCAGCTTCTAGCAAGGCTCTCTCCCTACTTTTTATTAAAAACAAGCTACCCTTGTTTTTAATATAAGGGGCTAGGGGTGTGAAACTCACACGATGTTCATGCCCCCCTTTTACACAGAATGAGGATGTTTATGAACTAAGAATCCTGACTCTGTTGAGTCACGTAATTAAACCTCTAAACTTCTCAAGTTGACACAATGTGTCAACCAGGACACCAAACCAAAATTTTATTTTCTCTGAATTGTCAAGTAGTTTAGCATTTGAAGATCAAGCATTGGATGCTTTTTGTCTCTAAAATTGTAGTTTAGAATCACCTAGCATCTGATTTATACAGACTAATTTCATGTGATTGTGCCTACAGTACATGGTTCTGTGATATATCTTTAATTTGAATTAAACAAATTAGTGCTCAAAGGCAAAGTTCGCTGTGATATGCCATGAGAAAAGCTGTGTGCAGAGGAAAAACCTGCAGACTGAAAAGAAACATGTGAGATAACCTGAACCCCAGTTGCCACTTTAAGAAGATCAGTGTAAGCGGGAGTTTGAATTGAGTGCCTGGCCAGGAAGGTGAGTAGATAGAGGAACTAAAAGCAGAAAGTGCTCTGAGGATGGAGAGCAATGGCTGGGTGGGAGGAAACTGCAGAGGGCCAAGATGAGGTGTGTATATGTCCAATAGTCCATAATAAATATATTTACTATGTATCATAAACATGGACTAATAACAATATTTTTAAATGAGCTGAAAGCCTGTATATTTGCATGGGAAATGGGTAAACCCTTCATTCACCAGAGCCAGGAGTCATTCACACTGCTCCATAGCAAGCCTTCAGGGAGTGATTTTATCCCCAGGCCCACCCTGCATGGAAAACACACAGCTAGAGTCCCACACAGCAATGAATGAATGTACCACCAATGGAAGTATATGAGAATCTAATTCAGTTACTTGTATCACTCTAAATTATAACATGAATAGGTTATTCTCAGTTTACTAAGTTAATTGTATCTTGATTTTGTTTCTACTTCTATTGCCATTATCTTTATGCTAAAAAAGTTTTCCATTAATAAAGTTTTATATTTAGGCTAAAAGTCAATACAGAGGGCTGGCCAAATAGCTCAGCAGATTAAAGCACCTGCAAGCAGGTGCAAGGGCTGGGGGTTCGATCCCTGAGCCTGCCATGCCAGCCCCACCCCCAGGGTGCACTGAGATGCCAATTGAGACTGGGCGTGGTGGCACACGGCCTGTAATCCCAGCTCTTGGGAGGCTGTAAACAGGTGGATCACTATGAGCCCAATCTAGTAGTGAGACCCTAAATACCCTGTAGACCCTTCCCTAAAATAATAAATAAATAAATAAATAAATAAATAAATAAATGTCAATATACATAAACCAAGTTGTCACTGAACAACCTTTGTTGATTCATACTCCAAACACTCCAATTCCGATTCCTCTTCTTGTATTCTCTTTAAATCATTGAAATTGGGTATTACCATTCTGGTAGTCTTCTTCTAGCCTTTGATTTTATATCTCTTTTCAATTTATTTAGCATTTGTGCTCTTGAACACTTATTTTAAGAACTTATCACACACTGTGACAAAACACACTTTTCAAATAAATTTTTGAATCTACATGGAGGATTCCCAAGGAATAATTTTGTTAATTCTATCCCATTTTGTTTCTTCAGTGACACTCAGCCCCAGTGGTCTCTGTTTGGTGTGTACTCTATGGACTCTTGGATTTTTCTATGAAAGATAAATGACCCTCTCACATCTGGGTCCTTCAGCCCTTTTTCTTTTTTCTTTCTTTTCTTTTTTTGTTTCCCTTTTCTTTTGCATTACTAGGGATTGAACTCTGGACCTTGCGCTTGCCAGGCAGGCACTCATGCTGTTGAGCTATCTCCCCAGCCCTGTCATCTGAGTTCTTTAGGCAGCTGAAGACTTAATAAGCACTGTGGTTATGCAAATTTCTGTTTCTAGATTGCAGTAACTGTAAGCAACAAGGAAAACCCAGAATGGAGGTACATTCCTTCTAGACACTTCCTCTTTTTGATAGCAGTGAAAACTGAGGGCAAACGCCCAGAGTCCAAGCTTTACATTTTATTCATATTTTCCACAGCACATATGCACATAGTTTGGAAGCAACATTATCAGTGAATGTTTATTGAACTGTTAGACAAATGGCCAATCACTGACCCCAGAGACAGTAGGCCAATCTTTGTATAAACAGTCGATTCCCTCTAGCTATCCTTTTATTGGATGGAGAGTTGCTGAAGTAGAAGGATCCAAATAACTTTTCCAAAGAGTTGTGCACAAATGAAAATTCACATGACTACATTTGAAAATAAACTATTTTAACTTACCCTATATGCAGGCTCTACCTCTGAACACTTGCACCCTAAGAATAAAAGTAAGATGAAAGGCAAAGAGGGTATTTGTGCTATTGCTAGAGCTACCACTGTTCAGATTTTTTATCATAATATGAAGTTTCAAATTAAAAAAAAAACCCTTCACCCTACTTTAATCAATATCATTCTACTCATACAAAATCCTTGAACCTACTTGTAAAATTACGAAAAAGACGTACACTTAGGTTTGCATTTACCATAGGTAAAACAATTGTCTAACACAAAGGAAAATGTAACCACAGGATTTCTTTTCTCAGGAAAAGCAAGTACAAAACAGATTTAGCGAGAGATCCCCTTGTGTTTTCTAAAGCACTGAAAGTGTTCACACTTCCTTGTTGAAACCTGCAGGATGATGTGCACATGCTGCTGGGCTGCAATACGAGAAAGCCTCACTTAAAATCAGAGTCCAGATGTGAAAGGAATCCTTAGTGGAAGCTGGATTCTGTGATCTAAAAACCCACCAACCGCGCATGCTTCTCTGGGTTCTTCCCCTGGTATTTTAAAGGAGCAGAGTGCTTGCTGACTTTCAAGCGCAGCTGTTCTCACATTCATTTTAGTCTTATGTTTATACAAGCAGATGTATGTTTAAAGAATCAAACAAGTGCTGATAACAATAATAATCAGACACCTAAGTACTAAACTAATTTTTTTTAAGTTATAAGTTATCTGGTGCCCAGACACAGAGACGGGACAATAAGAGTGCGCTCTCAGAGGACACAGCTCCGCCAGTTACTGTCTGTGTGATTTAGCACATTATATAACTTCTCTGTCTTATTTTCCTCACTGATAAATCCAGGATTACTAGCAGCTTCTGGCTTACACGGTCCATCTAAGGAGTAACTTTTTTATCCAAGCAGAATAGTTGCTCTATTGCTCAGTAAGCATTACTTCATACTAGACTATCAGACAAACACAGGAAGGACAAGAAGCCAAAGCCCGCTATCTCCTGTGGACAGACTGCTTCTGCCATCATTCTCATCAGCATTTGATCCCGTTTCACTGTGTTTCTTCTCCTGAGCTCACGTCTGGCCCCACCCCAGCACCTGCTTCTCCAGGGGCCTGGACAGGGGCTTTCTGGGAGGTTTCCTGGTGCTGGAAACACCAGCAACTGCAGTCAGAAAGCATCTGGGACGCGAACGTTCAGACTGTCAAAGGACAGACACGACGTTTAACCAGACTCTCAGTCCAAACGCGTTGTCATTTGGTATGATTAAACATCATCCCTTTGAAGCAGTGCCCAGGAAGTGTTTTGAGGATGCATCTGAATCCTGAGGTGTGTGAGGACCTGCTGCCCCAGAGGACGCATATGCTGAAAGCGTCAACCTTTCCTGGGGCGGGGGTAGGACCGGGGCGGGGCAGACGCAGCATGTGCCGGCACCTCGGGGCTGGAAGCCCATTTCAGCAGGAGCTGTTCCTAGCAGAAGCACGGTTTCTGTGCGAGCACGGCATTCAGCACTGTACACACAGCCAGCAACGCACAGCTTTTGCCTACAATAAGGAAGCAGAATAGAAAGTCGCTGCTCCACAAGGACTGGTGATTTTTTTTTTTAAAGCATAATGTCAAAGAAAAATTATGGAAGACTTTGAAGCCAGGAGCATTACTAGGCATTGCTCATTTCCTCGAACCATTGTATATCTGTGGTTGCTGCTGCCTGCGAAAGGAGCAGGGTAGGAATTCTCGGTGTGAATGAACCAAAAGATGAAAGCCCAGCACTTTGTCACACAGTCGTGGAACCCTAGACAGTGCTGGTGAAGGAGTGGTGACCCAGCGACCAAACTCAGTGATCCCCAACCAGAACTCAGGCCAAAAGCCAGCCAAAGGATTAGCAAATGAAAAGGGATATTTTTTAATACAGAGAGGCAAACTATGGGGGATCTCACTCTCCAAGTAGTTGTTCCAAAGTGAACTCATTTAAAACATTTCTTGTACTTATGTTTAGAGCATTTATATTGCTTCTTATAATCTTGCAAATGTTTAGGGCATGGAGAAGATGGATTCAAAGGAAGCTAGCCATGTAGGATGGGTCATGCGCCATCTACTAGAAAAAATGCAACCCTAGTTTACGACTAGACTGACCTTGAAAAATGGCAGGCCACATTTAAGGAGCTATGCTTGGTAGTAAATGAAGACAATTCCCTCAGTAAGCCACCCAGATTCCCAGTGGTGAGGCCACAAACAGTGGTGTCTTGGCATGTGAATAGGCAGAAACTGAGCAGAAGGGGAGAGTCTACCGCGAGGCGTCCAGCTGTCTTGCTCCCTGCGGACGAAGACGGCCTCAGTACTTGTTTGCAGGACCCCGGAACAGGCAGTATGAGGTCATGAGTGGCCTTGCAGGAAACACTCTGATGTGTCTTCACACTAGAACTGCAGAACATCTGCGCGCGCAGCTCAGTGGTGTAAATTCTCATTACGGGATACATTTTTTGACTTTGTCGGAGCTCTTAAAAGAAAGTGCACAGTACGCTAGCGCTCCCGAGGTGTTGCCCCAGCATGCTGTTGCTCTTTTGACATTTACCCAGCGATAGCAAGGCATCTTAATCGGAATTGTTGA
The DNA here is from genome assembly GCA_002564305.1 of Octomys mimax. NCBI lineage: Eukaryota > Metazoa > Chordata > Mammalia > Rodentia > Octodontidae > Octomys > Octomys mimax. Next base: position 12,921 of record NDGM011195849.1, read on the forward strand.
AAGGGAACATACCAAAGGCTTGGAGATGGCAGTGCGTCAGCTGATCCACAGACACTGTCGTCATGTTGTCCATAATCCAACATCTATGAGTTTTTATCTATTCTAAGTCTCCATGAATTCCAAGCATCCTAATGTCTGTTACTTCTAACACTGAATTTACTTTCTTCCACAAAACTGGTCTCCCCATTATATTTCTTTTCCAGGTAGGCAGGTATTACCTCCCTCCAGTTGCCAAGTTAAAGATAAGAGTGTTGCAGTCATTTCTCTTTACATTTTGCATCTTCCAGTGAGTGAATCTAGAAGTTTCTACACAAGGAATGTGCCGCTTCCTCTTTCAGACTGATGGCCGGTGCCTCTGTGAGGCCTTCTGTGTCTCAATGCTAGGGCCTGGGCTGATTCGAGCTCTTTTCCACAGCACCGTCTCTTGTCGTCATCTTCTCCACAGGGACCCAGAGCTGGGCTCAAGCTCATGACTCGGGCTTCATATCACCGAGCAGACTTCTTTCCTCCTCTATTCTTCTTCCCTCTAGCTCACAACAACCCAGCCCTAAAGAGCTAAGCCATGTATGCTCCATCTAATATGATAGCTACCAGCCTCATGCACTTATTTCCTTTTTCAAATATTTTCAAAAATATTTTATTTATGCATTTGGTACAGGGTCTCGCTACTCAGCTTGGACTCAGTGATCCTCCTGTCTCAGCCTCCCNAGTGCTGGGATTACAGGCATGCGCCACCACACCCAGTTTCAGTGGCCAGCACGGAGTGCCCAGGGTTCTGGGCAGGCTTGGCATACACTGCCAGGGATGGAACCCAGGTCCTTGAACTTTCCAGGCAGGGACTGAGACCATGGAGCTAGCTCCCTAGCCCCATCATGTAGTTATTTCAATTCAAATGAAAATTTAGCTCTTCAATCATATTAATTTATGCATAAATATCCACGAGTAATGGGATTAGTGATGACCTTGTCGGACAATGTGAATGCAGCTCACAGGTGCGGACTCCACCCTTTCTCCTGAGTCCCCGACACAGAGCCACTCCACGACGCCAGCCAGGCCCCCTCATAACCTCTCCAGCCTGGCCTCATGCATCTCAAATGCACCCTCTGACTCTAGTGCTGCAGGCTTCCACTTGATCGCTCAAGCGAAGCCACACACGTGCCCCCGGCAGATCCATCCTGATGCTTCTAGACAACGTCTGCAGGCCTACTTTATGCCTCTTTCCTCAAACCTACTAAGTTGAGTTCATTTTCATTGCACTTCAAAAATATTATTTTATTTTATTTGCTGAACTCTAAACTACTTAAGCATGCTTTATCTTCCTTACTTTCCGTTCAATGCCATGCATACAATAGCTCCAAAAATATGGACGGTGATTGACCTGCATGCATGTATTTTTGGTGAATGGTCCAGAAAAAAGCAGTAGCTGTGCCTCCAGAAGAGGCTTAGCCCCAGAATCAGGCTTCTCTTTACCATGAAACTTCCAGGGATTGTTCGTCTCCCTTCTACAGCATTCACCTAACAGCCTCCATACAGGCATATGGTCATCAAGAGAAGTACTGCTTCCAGGTGGTGGGAGGATTTGCGAGCCAAATTGTCCTGTGGTGCAAACTGGGCCTAAAACTCACGTGCTTTTGTATTTCTTGAGATTGTTTTGTTCCATTGGCAAATTTTTCCCTTACTCCTGAGGACTACTGATAATTCTCCACTATGTAGAATCAATTACTTAAAAAGAAATCACACTTGATCTCTTTGAGGTGATCTGGAATTTGCTCAAGCGACAATAAAGTAAGCTGACCTAGAGTTAATCATCTTTTACTAGTTCATTTATCAAAGAGACAAGCATGGCAATGGATAGAATCTGGCACGAAGTCTTCAAGCATAGGCTGCATTAATTAACTCCTGGGGAAGCGTACTAACGAGGGAAGCCTGAGCAGCACTTGCAGAGGAAGCTGAGCTCTTATGCGGGCGGACAGAGCCCACGTCCGGCTGCTCCGTCCACACTTGCATGTCACCGGAGTTAGGGAAGTACATGGGCAAAAAGGGCCAACATTTATATCTTGAATGTTTCGTTATTTCTAAGTTTTATATAAAGCAAAGTTCATTAGTCTGTGTGATGTGCTTGCCTACTAAGAATCCCACATTCTCTTAGTTTCACTCTTTTATTGCAAAAACAAAATAATGCCACTTCTAAATGCTCCCATTTGGACAAAATCCCATAAGAGCTTACACTCTATGTTGTCTGTCTTTAATACTTCTGATGTGCAGAAGGACACCAGGGATTACACAGCAATGGGGAAACGGGCGGGAATTTCGTGTTAAAGGCCTGCTTATCCTTTCACTTTCCACTCAGCCTGGTCCTATCTTCCGGGCCGTTAAAGCTGCTCTCCTTTTGTATGAGCCTGTTTCTCCTTATTCCTCATTCACACTGAGTGCAGCAGGACCCTGGGCTCCGATGTAACACTCCACGGCTGTCTGAGGCGACACATTCAGGAACAGCCTACGCTGGGCCCAAAGCAGCGCCCTACGCCTGGGGCTCCAAGTGGGAACCTCACCTCACCTCACGCACTGCACCGAGAGACCAGTGTCTGTAGTCAGCACCACCTTCTGAGGCTTGTACTTCAGAAACCAAGATTTCTACCACAAGGAAAACCCAGTCTGCTGTGAGACAGAGCAAAGCCAACAACTTAAGGGGCAGAGAGGAAAATCAGATCGATTTCTAGCAGTGGCCAAACCCTGGTGCTGGACTTGCCTTTAGCTTGATTATTCCAAGCCTCCCCTCGTCCTCGGAGCCAGGAACCACTGCTTGGGCCCATAGTCCAGGTGGCCTCTCTGACAGGTGAAGAGAAGCACTTTTAATTTCTATTCATTAAAAGATAGTGCATGCCAATGCGCCATCGAGAAGTGGATGCTTCGGCCTCTTCCTGCCCCAAGTGCGTGACAGTATCGGGGGTTGAAAGCAGGGTGCCAGAATTCCCCACTCCACTGCTCTTCCCAGCTCATGTTCCTGATCTAACTCTCCTCACTGTTCTCACAGATTGTTCAATATGAGGAAAAGAGGGAAGCGAAGGCCTCAGGCTGCTCGTCTCCGGTGTACTTGTATAGAAAGGAATAATTGCAGAAGAGTAAGAAGGACTCCAAAGCTTTAAAACAAACAAATGAAAAAGAGATCAATAAATAATATGGGAGAGAAACACAAAGTGGATTAGTGGTGCTTGCGGCTGGGATAGAAAAGACTCAGGTGTACAGGAGGTTGTTTTGTGGCCGGGGGGCGGGCGCCCCAGTTAGAGACTGGAGTGGTGGCTCTGCTCTGAAAACTTAACAAAACTGAAGGGAGCAGCGGAAATAAAATGAATGGCTCTTAGAATATGAAACAATACGAAGGCTTTAAAATGTAAGAGTCACTAAACACTCACCCAAATAAAACTATGCAGCCATCTGAAAGTCCGTAGCAACCACCAAAAAGGTTCAGCAACAGAGATTAAAACTAGTAGTAGTGGAAGAAGCACTTGACCAACCTGAGATACAGATGGACTTCACATTTATTACTTTTATAAAATATAGATGATCTGGGCTGGCCAAACAGCTCAGCGGATTAAAGCACCTGCAAATAGGCTCAGGGACCAGGGGTTCGATCCCCAGGCCTGCCGTGTTGGCTTCACCCCAGAGAGACTGAGATTGAGACTGGGCGTGTTGGCGTGCGCCTGTAATCCCAGCACTTGGGAGGCTGAAAACAGGCGGGTCACTACGAGTCTGATCTAGTAGTGAGACCCTGAACACCCTGTAGACCCTTTCCTAAAATATATATATATATATATATATATATATATATATATAATTTACTGCCTCATCCTTTCTTCCGTGTGCAGGTCCATGGCGGGCACCACACACACTCGCGGTGTGCGGCCAGCAACTCAGTCATCCCTTGACTGCATCTGGAAAATCCTGCTCTGAATCTGTTGAATTCTAACCCAAGAACAGAATAATAACTCCACCAACTTCTCCTTCCAGCCTCCAGCAGCCACTGCTGCGATTTTGTCTAGACAGTCTTGACCATGCTAGGTATCGCAGAGAAGTCTGTAACTAGACTCTTATCACTTACAGTGATGTTCTTGAAGTTTATCCGTGAAGCTTGACGATGTCTGAGCATCTTTCGCTGCCCAGACTAATATCGCATGGCGCGTGGATGGCACATTTTACCTCTTTCAGCTTTTATCTGGAAGTAGCTTCAATTTTCCTTCATTTTTGAAGGACAATTTGGCAGATAATTCTTATTGGCAGGTGTCTGCCTCTGTCTCTGTCTCTCTCTGTGTCTCTGTCTCTGCGTCTGTACGTCTGTCTGTCTGTCTGTCTGTCTCTCTCTCTGTCTCCCTCCCTCTCTCCCTCCCTCCCTCTCCCTTCAGGCAGTCTGGTTACAATGTGTCTCCTATGGTTGGCCTTTGAATTCATCCCCCTAGAATCTGCAGGGCTCCTTGGGTGTTTCAACTCACACTTTTTAATCAAGCCCGCAGAGATAGCAGCTGTTATCTGATATAATAGGATGGGGCCTCCTGAACATTGGGACTTCTACAGCTGCAAACAAGCTTGACAGGGGAGTGGGGGCTGTGGGGGCCCTGGGGTGGAACAGGTGGCTGCTGCCGAGCTGAGAGCACACTGGCTAAGTTAGCCTCAATTTTCCATTGAAGACTTCCCCAGAAAGGGTGAGTCTTCAGTGAACTCCAGAACTGCACTTCAGACAGAAGAGAGTGAGAGGGAGGGAGGGATGCAGGGAGGGAAGGAGGGAGGGAGGGAGGGGGCCTCCCTGTGCCCTAAGCACCTGCCCTTGCTCCTTGCGCTACAGTTACAGAAAGGGCCACTGTTGCCCTTCCCTTTCTGTCACAGGCCTCCCCCCTCCAGCTGAGGTGACTTCCAGCAGAAGGTGCTTCCTGTTCTCACACTCTTCTATGAAGATTAACAGCTACAACAATTTTAATACATTTGGAAATTATAATTCATCAAGGATGGATATTATACAAGATAATACTGAGAAGAAAAAAAAAATTGTAGACAATATTCTAGTCTGTGAAAACAAATCAAAAATGGGAGGGGCACCAAGGATTGGAGGTTAATTTGTGTTTTTTTAAACTATAATTAGGCACCGGGAAATACAATATTTCCAAAGGAAACATTCCTGTGAATAGGCATGAGGCAAAAGGAAAACAACAAATCTATAATCCATAAAGAATTAATAAAGCTAAGAACAAAAAGCTTGAATATGAATGGATTTTATTATACAGTAATCTTCATGAAGGACTTTTAGGAAAGGGGATATTTGGAAAAATAAAAACCAAAGACAACTCTATGATACAAAATTTTGCTATTATACAACAAAGTATAACATTTCAGGGACTATTATGCAAAAGAATTAAGATGAACATTTAAATACAAGCACTTCAATGATCAACATTAATGTCACTGGTATCCAGCACAGTAGATACTGTCCATTACAAACTGAATAAAAAATAAAACTACAGGGAGGAAATTTGGGGGTGGAAGTAGAGGGGAGGGTGAGGGTGGGGGAGCCAAAGGAATCTACACACGGCACAAATAGGGGCCAAGTCCCCCAAAACGGTGTACAGATTGTGCACGCAGACCTATATTAATACAGGGAAGAAAATACTTTTAAGAATATTTAATTTGACACAAATAGTGAAACTTTCTTGAAGTTGTTAAAGGGCTGAAATGATCAAAGCTATATATCCACAGAGTGTGTTTCCCTTTATCTTTGTTTCTATTTAAGATAAAAACCACCTGAGATAACTAACAGGAGCCTACGAATGCCACTCAAGGGTTTTACGTTTTCGTGGGGATCCTTATTATAGGAACATGACTCTAAATCTTTCCCAAGTTAAGTTAAAATCCTTTTTTTTATTATATCTCCAGAATATATTTGGTCATAAATTAGGCATTTGTGGGGCCAGGGAGATGGCTCAGTAGAATAAGCACTTCCCAGCAAGCGTTAGGGTCTGGGTTCAATTCCTGGTTCCACCCCCACCCCAAAATATATATATATAAATAAATAAATAAAGCTTCTGTGGTAAGCTCTGTAGCACTCCCAGGTCTCTAAGTGGGCAGAATCACAAACAAGAAAGTATCTGGGAGTAACCTCATTTTTTTTTTTTTTTCATTTAGGGACCTCATATACAGACAGCTACAGCTCCTCAGGATGTTAATTAAAGTACAAATACCTATACTGAGTTCAAGTGATTATCCTCATATGCAGCATCTAGGAATACACATTGGCACGGCCTAAACTGGTCACTATTCTTCTACAGAACAGTGAATGATTCATGCCTATACCTTAAGATTTGCCATTCTTTTTGATCCAATTTTTCCCTGAAATTTATTTTAATTAAAAATACATATTCTGAATATTTCATCTAAAATCATGTTAGCTATCTTCCTTCTTATAATGGTGAGAAACTTATACCTCTGTGTCCACGTACAGATGACATTAAATAAGTATGACATATTTGTCTTAAGCACTACAGAGGCTCTTCTTCTTGTGACAGGGTGGTGGGTAAGTCCATTGTAAGTTGAAAATATTATGAGGCCAGAATACATTTAAAACACATGACCCGCACCACTGCCTGACACCGTCGCAGTGTGCACAGGCCTAGGTGCTGCCCTCGCAGAGACACAGCCGACTGCGAGCTGAGGCCCACCATCACTGATCGCCACAGCCAGGGGATGGCACTCTGGGTCAGCAGGCCCCTTGGCCAGGAAAAGCTCAAATTCAAAACATACCTTTCCTGCATGCTGATCCCTTCTACCATCCTAAAGGTGAAAGCTCACACGCAAAACCACTATTCAATCAGATACTGTTTGCACAGGCAACTGGTAGAAATACCAGCAAAACTTCTCACAGCAGATTGAATAAATTATGAGCTAGTATGTATAGCTACTGTTCTAGAGACTTGTAAACTAGTATACATAAAAATAACTTCACCACCTTTCTCTCCCTGGCTTGCCTATTCAAGGTTGTCCTTTTAGAAATCTCCATTAATTTATAAGGTGACTGGTAAATTAGTATACAGAAAAGGTAACGTGCTCCACACCACCGCGCCTGGTTTGACGTTAGGTTTTGCCGTCAATGGTGGAAAGGCCCAGCGTAATCATTGATCTTAACATGTGTGTTCATTTTTTGCCTGTAAAAAAAGTGAACCAAGGCCTCCTTTCTTTCTTTGCCCAAGAGTTACTATAACATTCAAACATACAAAAGGTGTAGATATTCTTTATAACTGTAAAAATAATACACATTTATTAAAGGTTATTAAGTAAGAAAATATAGAGCAAAACGTAACCAAATAAATAACCAAAGTTCAGCAAAAAAGAAAAATCAAAATGCATCAACAAAATGTCAAATTCTAGACTACATTTAAAAAATCTGCTGTAGTTCCTTCAATGAAAAGAGATGTTAAGGTGATAGAAAACAGCTCCTCAATTCTGCCTCCTCCCTAGAGCAGGCCTAGTCGCGGGAGTTGTGAGCACTGACCATTGTTCTGGCACGGATGCATATGGTGGGACTGTGCTGTACACCTGAGGCACCCACAGCCACAAGCCCGGCACGAAAAGCACTATGGGAAAATCTTTTCTGTATCCGTTCTGTGCCACATAAGCATTAAGAGAACAGTAACAGCGATCATCTTGTTGAATGTCTGTTATGTCTCAGGAGCTTTGCTCCACACCTTAGAGGACCTCCTGGCTGATCAAGTCTTGCTAAATAGTCATTGTGAAGCAACCTCGGCAGGACACACAGAGGCCCAGAGGAGTGGCAGGGGCAAAGGTCCACATGCTGACCTATGACACTGATGTGCCCTCTGTCAGGCTGACCTGTAGACACTGTGAAAGAGTAGCCGTGGGCTCTGTCCTAAAACTGCTGGCATGACCGGTGGAGATCAGACCCACATGCACTCCTAAACAAAAATCGAATTCAGATCATTTTTCACATGGACTCTTCTCCATGAAGAGCTGGTATTTATTATTTTATTTTATGGAAAAAAAGTAAAGCAAAATTCCATAACAAAGCAACAGGAAAACAACAATAGGTAATATATCACATGGTGCTATCTTTAAAGTAGTCGCCAGGATACAAGATACAGGCATAAACATTTCTTCAATTGGTATTAGCACAAAGCTTCCTTTTTAATGAACATTACGAGATGCTAAGTATTTAACTAGTCAATCAGACAAAGAAAGTGGCATGTGGGAAATTAAAGGGCCACAAAATCTATCATTCCTTTTCCACCATAATTTTTCACTGCTGAAAACTTAAAAGCCGTACACCAAAATGTTTCTCTTTTCGCATCATTCTTCAGAGCTCAGCAGAATGTGGCTGCAGTAAGAAATGCACAGCTAAATATTCTGCAGCTTCCGTATATTTGAGTGTAGCAGATTCCCTCGTTAGGTCATTTATCACTATTCGTTGGCATAGGCAGCATTTTTTTTTAATGTATGTGCTTCTCTCATAAGGCACTAAGAGAAATCACACTCTGTTGGAATGCAATAGCATCTAGCACAAGTGGAGATGAAGAAAAAATTCTCAACATTAGCCCATGCTCACTTCCTGATCTTAATTTTTCTTATAAAGCAAAGGGACTCCTTTAATGCACCTAAATGAGGTATATAAACAAGGTTCCTTACCATAGGAACAAAGAGGTTCTCTTCAGAAAGCACCGAAGTCAACACAGAGCTTCTGTTGAGTTTCTGAGGTAGCTATATGTTGTTACCTGATAGTATTTATGGCATTGTAATTAAATGTTGTTTGTAATAATGGCAAAGCTAACCACGAAGACTTTGGTGCCCTTAAAATGAAAAAGGTTAACAACTCCTCCCCACCGCAAGCTGGTTACTTTGTTTGTCAAAGCACAAAGCTTTCTCAGCAGCCTGAAAGAAACAATCAATTCTACGAAATATTATTACAAGTCCACAGAGATAACGAAGCTTTTTTATTGTCTGGATGGGACAAAACCTGCCTAAGACAGGGACCCTTGGCACCACCCACCATTCAGCATGCACAGAGTCACAGCTTCCTCCAGATCACTCAAGCAGAAAATGAGCAGCTGCCCGT
>NDGM011195853.1:0-13137 GCA_002564305.1 Octomys mimax
AATTCACATAATTTGTTCCACTGGGCACTGAGTTACCTTTTGCAGCATGTATCTGATCTTGTAAAATAAGTGGAGGGAGGGAGGGGATTATGAGAGTCATTTTCTTTTTCTCTGCTGTTGGCCTTTGAGAAAGGATATTTTACCTTATCATTTAGACAATAAGTGTGTTGCTTTGAGTTCTTCTACAGACAAATGATTGGATGAAAATTCAAGGATAAGTCTTTTATTTGGGACTTGAAAGAGACATAGCAATCCAGGATAGTGAGAAACACAGGGGTCCCTGTCAGTAAAAGTGGAGCAGTGCCTCCTGTGGAGCCCTAAACCAGAATCCAGGGCTGCCTCAGCACACGCCCAGCCAGAGGGTATGGAGGCACATGTATCTCTCACCAATGTACAAGGTCTGTGGCTACTGTTTCTTTATGATTGATTGATTGATTGATTGATTGATTTTGTACAGAGTCGAGCTATGCAGTTTGAACTTATAATGATCCTTTTGTCTCAGCCTCCCCAGTGCTGGGAATACAGGTGTGCACCACCACGCCAGGCATGGTATGTGGAACCAGGGACATTCATACTGTGGAGTTCACTCCCTGGCCCTGTGGCTTCTTTTTACAAAGGATGTTCTTCCCAGTGTCATTGGCCCATTGTTCCAGTAGCTGAGCAATCTTCCCTCATAAAAAAGCTCTAAGGAAAGCATTGCAGGCCAGAGTCTGTTACATGATGTCCTTTATTTGCCACTAATCTGAAATATTTGTAGACACACACACACACACACACACACGGTGTGATAAAAATACTGTAAATTGCTAAATTAAAGTGGATTATGCTAAAAGACACATGACCATTAATCTCTCCAAATTCTCTCACTGGCTTTGAAGACCCTTGTCCCTCATTCTTGTCACTTTTTGAAGGCATTTTGGAAGTCCTCTTTCAAGGGCATTAACTTTCCAGGCTGTCCCGGCTGTACTGTCTGGACTCAGTATGTCTATGTTTCAGGACCATTTTGCTTTTGAGGAAGAGTCAAAAGTCGTACAGTGCTGGATCCACTGAATAAGGCAGCTGAGGATGCACCACAATGTTTTCGGAGGCTGCCTTTCCATTAACAACAGTGTCCCCTGCCATTTTTCATCACATGCTGTAAAGACACTGACAAAATAAAACTTGCAGAACTGCTGCAGAATGATAGGAGGAGTATGTCTGAAACAAGGGACAGTTCAAGGGAGATAAATGGCAGCTTGTCCCATCAGATAATAAACATTTAAAATATAACCAGTCACAGTATATTCTAATTACTCTTTATGTGTGTAATACAGCTTCTTTTACTTTGGTGCAGTGATGAGTGAGGATATGTGAGATGGTTTTGTACTTTGACAGAACCATTTCTGACAGTCTCTGCACACCCTGCTGTTTTTTTGTTTTGTTTTGTTTTTGTTTTTGTTTTGCCTGCCCTGGAGCCTGAATTTGATAAGAAATCACAGCCCCACAGGGCTTTTCTGTTAGTCCCATAGGGCCAGTCCCAGCTGGGCCCGCAAGCAGAGGCAGTCTCTGAGGGACCCTCTAGCCTCCTGCTTCTCTCTTGGGACCTTGGCTTGTTGAGTCTAGAAAAAAAATAGTTTTCTTTTTGCCAAAGCTAAGTACAAACCAAAGAAGTGCCTCCCACTCTGGAGTAAACATGTAAAATCACCAACTTACTCAGACTGTCATCCCATAAAACAGCGGCTCAATCAAATTGCATTATGTAAACATGGGATTTGTACTAGGCTTGTTTTATAGGAGCTTGGTTTATGTCATCAACTGTTTCATTGAAAATCTGGGCTGCGATGAGTCATCCATAAAACTGGCAGAATAAAACTTCGGGAGTGGCTGTTGTGAACTTGTAAGGCTCATAAAACAGGGTTATGTGCATCAACAGTTTGAATATTGCTTGCATATTTTGTAAAAAGAATGTGAATCATCGTGGGTGCTATGCTTTAATTTGAGTTTTAGGGAATCTTGCGTTAACTTTCCTTCCCTGCCATGTTTCCTGCTCTTTTATTTAAAGTATGAGTAAACTTGACCTATTGTTCTCTTTCACGTTGCATCCACGAAGAATTGAAATAAATCTTCTACTGCCATAGATAGCAGGCAGTTTAAAGGTTAGTCACAGAGTAAGAACTTTGACACTTGTGTAATTATATCAAAATGAAAGCTAGCAGTTGGTGAATTTATGCACTGTTTTAAACATCACATTGACTTACGACTCCATTCTTTATATTCATCGTCTAACTCTTCATGACAATCCCGTAATGGAGCTACAGTTATTATGCTTTTATTTTGGAGAAAATTAAAGCTCAGGAAAATTAAATACAAATACTTGTAAGAGTCCAGATCAAGGGCTGGCCAAATAGCTCAGTGTATTAAAACGCCTGCGAGCAGGCTCAGGGGCCGGGGGTTCAATCCCCATCCTGCTGTGTGAGTCTCACCCCTGGGGTACACTGAGATGGCAATGGAGCCTGGGCATGGCAGTGTGCACCTATAATCCCAGCTCTCGGGAGGCTGTAATAGGTGGATTGCTATAAGTCCGATCTAGTAGTGAGACCCTAAGCACCCTGTAGACCCTTCCCTATACAAAATACAAAAAAGAAAAAAAAAAAGAGTTGAGGATCAAACTCAAGTTCCTCTATAAGTGAAATTAAGCATTGGAGCACACTGGTCTATTGTTTTATGGTTTAACATGCATGCATGGGATGTTAAACTTTAGTGAGAAATGGCATAGTAATGGCTTCTTATGGCTAGGGATTATAGTTTCCTGAGTGAGGAATGAGGGGAATTTTTCAGGCAGTTGAAATGCTGCATTACATGAGAAACATGGTTATACAGACAACAAAGGTAGATGCATTTGCCAAAATGCATCCAACAGTAGCACCTAATATCAATGCTGGGAAATGATCCAGGTGAAACTGATTCCAGGTGTGTTGTTCCCAGACCTCTCTGTCCTGTACCATCCTTGTGGCAGGAGCCAGTTCTTCCCCTCACCCTGCCTCCCAAGTCCTACAGAAGTTTTCTAGCTATTCAAATGTAACTCATGCAACTAAGAAAATGAGCAACCTAAAGTCAACTTTATTTAGGCTAGATAAAAATAGCTGTGCACATTAGACAGTACAAGTTCAGGGAAATGAGCCAGATACCTATAGAATATAAAGCATAAGTTATGGAACTGAGATGACTAGACTTACACCTCTCTCTAAGATCAGTTGCGTTTCTGCCTTTTTTTATGGTGTGAAATTGTAAGCTAATTAATTGCATATAATTCCCTCTCTACAGATGATTATCTTCCAGGTTTTTACTATTGAAAATCACTATGAAAGTAAAACTATATAACAGCATGTTTGAAAAGAAACATATGGACTGGGAAGATAGCTCAGTAGAATAAGTGCTTGTCTGGCAAGTGCAAGGGCCTGAGTTCAATCCCTGGTTCCACCAAAAAAAAAATCATAAAAAGTAGATAATATGGGTTGAGATAACATTATATTGGAATTAAGTGTCTACTTCATTAAAAGACTAGTGATTTGTAAGTATATACAAGTGGCTAGTGGTTACAAATTTTTCTATTGTCATAAATAAACACACCATTAGCAGTTTCAGGTCACCAGAAAAGAAGGAAGCTCTGGTGGAAAAGAGTCACTTTCTCAAGCATGTTCACTAAAGAGCTCAGGTAAATGGCATCCTCCGGAGTCATAATGTTGCATAAATTATGTGACTTTTTGATATTAAAATCATGCTTTCTAAAGAATGTTTCAACATATTGTGACCAATAATGTCACAGTTAAGAAGTTGACATTTGCTAATGGAATTTTGATTCCTGGTCTGTAGTGCCAGCCTGTAGACTGGCATCCTTTTAACATTTGTAGATATAACAAAAAGACCAGTAATCTCAAAAAATCATGGCTCACAGAGTTTTAGAGATGGAACCTCAGAGAACATCTAGTACAGCCTCCTAATTTTATAGGTAAAGAAACTAAAGCCCAAATGAAACACACTGATTTGCTCAAATGATTACTCTTAATTAATGCCCAAGTAGAGAGGACTTACCAAGTCCGCATGTCCCCAAATCCAGCAGTCAATAAGTCCACGCTAATACATAGTATAATTCTGACTTTTCCCTATTTGAGTGATATCTTAATTTCCATTTATACACTTCATTATTCTGTAGCAATCAGAAAACTATGAAGGACACAATTTCATATAATTTAATATTTTCTTTGTGCTTTTGACATTGGACAAGAGAGAAGATGATGTTTATTCTTGATGAAAAGATTGAGTTGCTACCTCAAAACATAACAGCATCTAGGCACAATTTAAATATAGTTTTGACAGCAATTTATATCTAAGTTTATTGGTCATTTATATTATCATTTAAAGTATCATAGTCACAAGAAAGCCACATGTTTGGCTTTGCATAGACCAGATTCAAGTCTCAGCCACAGCATTTCCTTAAGTGATCAAAGTTTAATTAGTTCTTAGTGAAAAGGGATTAAAATTAGCAAGTGGGGTTAATAAATATACTGTAAAATTTGTTAATATGTTTTCTAAAGCAATTAATATATTTTATATCACAGCAGTATGATAGCTGTTACTTACTGTAGTTATCAGTAATATAGGATATAAGATACAAATTATATATTTTAAAAATACATAATGCTGTTACTTCAAAATAAAATCTTTGTAGGAAACTTTTAAAAGCCTCAGCTCATAAGTATCTAAGATTTTTCCACCCTGTAATTTAGAATTACAGGAAGTTAATGGATTCATAATAATGTAGAATCACAGTGGAATATTTTGGAAGTGAATGGGGAATGTGTTCTATCCCTGTACTCCCAAGTTTTCTACATCTCCTTCCTGGATTTTCAATGTTTTCCAGAACTTAGGTCCACAAACAGGAAAAAAATACTTAGTCTGAAGTTTATACATGAAGTTGATTTAAACATTATGATGGGATTAAATTGTTATTGTAGGCAGAAACGCTAGATCTTCTTGTCATCACCATGGGCTACCATGGGATGCTGTTACTTGTGTGATTTTTTTCCCTCCCAAATCCTCACAGTCTGTTTTCTTTCTATCCTTCCTAGTAATGGTCCCATGTAGTTCAAGAACTGATGTTACTCATTCTGAGACCAGAAGATATCATTATCCCCAGCTGTAGACTCTTGCATCAGCACTCAATCTGGAGGGTATTGGGATTATTTATGATCTTTCAGACTTGAAAATTTAGCCACGATTTCATAGGATTCAAATTATTCTTTCTGATTGTGTTTCTTTCTCTCATTTTTTTTTTACTACTCATATAAAAGGCTGAATATCTCCCAGTTAAAACCCCCAGGTACAATATCAAATAAAATGTCATTTTATTGAAAGTAGTCAGTGGATAACAAATTACTGAGTTGCTCCAATAAAATAGTTTTAATGTCATGCAGGCATATTTGTCACAGTATTCATTTTAAGACGCTACAATTCCTTTGAATTCAGAAAACTTAATATCTAGCCAAGAATGTGTTATTCACTGATCAATCAAAGAAGAAATACCTTTTGCTAGATATACAAGTATTTCTTCCAAATCAAAGGACCTGAAGATTAAACTTTCATTGCTATTGGGGTTGCTAGGTTGTGTCATCTTAGGATGTCTAGAGTAACTCAGCAGTTCTCCATCCTGGGGTGAAAAGGACATGCCCTTCCTGCTCTAGGATATTGTTCATTGTATCAACTTGAGAAGTTTAAAAGTTCAGCTGGGTGATTCAGCAGTGGGCCAGGGTCCTTCCTTTGTACATCCACAGCTTGTGGAAAAGTAAGGCATGGAGGTGTGGGTGTGCACAGAGAGCTGGCATACAATATAAGGGAGCGATACAGGCTTGTTCCCCACCCCCTCATGTTCCTGCTGCATTTGCTGTCTTCTGATGCATTGAACTGTTGCTCCTCTGCCATACATCACACTGCCTTAGAGCCAGCCGAGTATGGACTGAAACCTCCACTATCTATGAGCCTTTCCTTCCTTAATTCTGGGTGTCAGGTATTTTGTCTCAGCATGCAAAGAAAAGCAACCAAGATAATTGCATTTAAGGAAAGTGGTACCTGTATGATTTATATTCCTTCAGTGTCTAGTGTGGTGCCAGGCACATCACCGTGCCTCAAGAAGGGAGGAAGGCAGGACAATGAATGGAAACCAGGGGCTTCATACAGCATGTCCACAAGGAGAACACACCTTGGATTGGGGACTCGTTGTCTTAGATTCCTACAAATAAAACCCATTTCAAATTCTTAAGTTACCTAAATATTTTAAATAGCAAGTCATTCGTTCCTCCATATATATCAGGCCTGCTAGTCCTTGCAGGCACTTCTGGGTAAAAGCACAAAGTAATGTATTCACTGGGTGGTAACAGACTGAGGAGAAGACAGATGCTTGGCAAATTTCTATAAACATCTATGAGGATCAGAGTAACATACTGTGGTCAAATGTCGAAGAAAGCAGGGAAATGGTATTGGAGAAAACAAATTTGGTGTTGTTGGAACTGACTTTTAAAAAAAGAGAATACAAAATAGAAGCAATATAGAATTTTGAAATAAGATGATAAAGAACAGTTGTTATATTACATATTGTTATTTTAAATTAGTTGCTCAGATTACCAGATATGACCTGACATTTTAATATTCAACAGAAATTAGATAATTATAAAAGTTAGTAATCCACCCTTTCAGGTAGAAACAATGACAGTTGGAAACATGCTGTTGAAGCTCTCTAGTGATAGTTCCACATGTCTAAAGCATGGGCTCTGGGTGTGAGGGGGATATATATGTGTGCTTGTGTGTCCATGGGTGTATGTGATAGGAGATAGGCTGGAAAAGTTGATTTTAAAGAGTGAAAATAGAGCTGGCCAAATAGCTCAGTGGATTAAAGCACCTGAAAGCAGGCACAGGGGCCGGGGGTTGGGGATTTGATCCCTGGGCCTGCCATGCCAGCTCCACCCCCGGGAATGTGGTGAGACTGGGCGTGGTGGCACACACCTGTAATCCCAGCTCTTGGAAGGCTGTAAACAGGAGAATTACTATGAGTCCGATTTAGTAGTGAGACCTTGAACACACTGTAGACTCTTCCTTAAAAATACAAAAAATAAATAATAAAAAGTGAGAATGAGGTGAAGTCGTCATTTTTCTGTTAAAATAATAGAATACCTGATACAGGCTACTTATACAGCAAAGAAAGGTTGATTTTGGCTCAGCTTTGGGGAATCAAAGTACAAGAAAGAGCAGCCGGTATCAGGGTATCAGCCAGGGTTTTTCTAGAGAAACATACAGCACAAGATGTACAAATGTACAGAGAATCACTAGACTGGCTTAGGATGATCAGCCGCAGAGCACACAGAGGGTGTTTGTACATGGAGACTGAAGGAGTCAGTCTGAGGTCTGGAGCTTGCTGCAATATCCAGCACAAGTCCATATGGGGAGGCCAGTGGATTTGCACTGGAAAGATTGATGAGTACTGGAAGGCGGAAGCATCCAAGGCAGAAGCCAAAGATTCTGCACTAGAAGCCAGGAGGTAACATTTAAGCTGAAGACGAAGACTGCAACTCCTCCAAATAAGGGAACCTCCATGCTTTCTCATGTCCCTTTTATGTCCTCTCTGATGAGCCAACCCAGGTGGCTGCTCTACACCCTGGGCTGTGGAACTGCTGTATGTCTCAAGTTGACACAGTCCATCACCCAATGTAATGCCTATTTGCTTGGCTTCTGCTGAAGGTGAGAGACAGTGCTTAGTATGCTGGGAAGACATTTAGGAGCAAAGGACCATGTCTGGGGGAGGGAAGGTGGAGTCACACAGTCACTGGAAGGACCTCAACTCCATGATATGAGGAACTTCCGAAAGGCTTAGTCTCCTAAGGTCTATGACACCCCCCCCCAAAAGCACTGTTTATGCAATCACTGCTCTCATATTGATTATATTGAATTTTGGGGAACATGACCCATGTTAAAACCATATGAGGGAGTTTGATCAAACTAATAATAAAAAATAATAACTATATGCAGTGTACACACTATATCAAACCCTGCTACTAACTTTTTATACACACCAGTTCATTTGAGTGAAACCTATATGTTCACCTCTAGACCACATTGGTCATCCCAAGCCATGGGCAATGTGATTGTGTTCCAAAATCACCTTCTTCACCTGGAAAGTAGTACAGGCATAACTGAAGAACTTGGTCTCTACAGTTCTTAGGTTTCTTTTGGCTTAAGTTGAAGGAAGAAAGAAGGATAACAGAGATGTTGTAGTTGAAGGTAGCAAGCAATGGTCCCTCAAAGAGACATTTTCAAGGATAGGAAGAAACATCAAGATCTGGTTATTAATTTTAGTAAGAATTGACCTAGGGAATAATCGGTAGCAACTCTGTGTCTCATTTGGGTGAATGAATGGCAATGAGAAATTTGATTTTCTTTCTGAACCTCAGGAATAATTTCTATTAGTAGGCTGGGAATGAGAAAAATGACATTTTGGTGATCTTAACTGTAGTCAAATATGGGAGTTAAGTAAGAATATTTTCCTTCACTTTAAGACAGGATTTCACTATGTAGTTCAGGTTGGACTGGAACTTACTATGCAGTTTAGGCTGGCCTAGTACTGGAGGAAATCCTCTTGCCCCAGCCCCCTGTCCCCTGCCCCAGCCTAAGTACTGGGGTTGTAGCTGTGAGCCAACAATTCTACATGAAAATATTTACTTCACAGGTGTAGAAATACAGGGCAAGACCAACTATGAGAAAAGTCTGCTATCCACTTATATTTCAATTATTATAATATTGCTGAAAGGTATGCCAAGGAAGTAAATGAAATAACTTTCGCACTAAGGTGTCATATTAATGAGAAATACACACCTATGTATTACTCTGCACAGTTTATTCCTTAATAGAAATATTATAAAGGCAAGCACATGTCTTAAATTTAAAGGTTTGTTTACATAATCAGCATAATATATAGGAAACGAACATAATAAAAGCCCTTCAATGTTAGCTAAATCCTTGAAAGTTTTCCTTTCATTGGTACCAGTAGCAGGAAAATAATATACTTTGGCACAAATTGTCACTTTGAGTGCATAGTGTGGACACAGTATCACTTAATGAATAATTTTATGTGGGGAACTCACTTATTTTTGAGAAAAGTATTTATAACCAGAACTTTTATCTGATTCAAAATGCAGATGTCAATAATACAATCAACATTCTGAAATTTCAGCAAGAGCAGACCTTTGAAAACTTCATCCTGTCTGTTATACAACAAAGCAGGAGAGGCCATGAGCTGGTCAGGAAATCAAGTTCTGTGGCAGAATTATAGTAAATGTGCTATTGGTTATTTTTTAAATTTATTATTGTTATTATTTTTAAGAAGTATTTGGGTGCTGCAGGGTCTTGCTGTGCAGCTCAGACTCATGTTGATCCTCCTGTTTTCAGCCGCTCCAGTGCTGGGGTTATAGGTGTGTAGCACCATGCCCAGACTCTGGCTGCTTTAGCCTTCCCTGGGGGTGGGACCGGTGCAGTATGTGGTGCCAGGTATTGAACTGTGGTCCCTGCACTCGCCTAAACTTGCCTAAGCAGACTCTTTAGGCTGCTGAGCTATCTTATTGGCCCTATTGGCTATTTTTATGAGCATTATTATTATTATTATTATTATTATTGTTTTATCTTTTTTTGAGACAGGATTTTACACGCAGCTCTGGCTGGTCTTGAGCTCTCTTTGTAGTCCAGGTTTGTCTCAAACTCAAAACAATGCTCCTACCTCAACCTCCTGAGTGCTGGGATTACAGGGTGAACTACCACAACAGGTTTCTAACCAATGTAGTAGAGATATCATGCGTTCATACAAATCCTAGTTTTATTATGTTGTAACAAGTTTTTATTTAGATCAAACACTTTTTTTAGCTGTTAATTAGATAATTCATGTATGTTTTATTTGGCTGTCCATAGAATTTCCTTGCTGTTAAATTTACCAAAGGTTAAATTGTTGAGGACTGCATCCAACAGCATAAACATGTGCTTGCTGTGGAAACACTTTGTGTACTGATGGATCACTCTATTAAATTTTGTTCAGAGAAAACTAATCCCATTAGTGTTTTTGTTGTTCTTATTACAGTTAGAAAAAAATAAAATGTCTAAAGCACTAGACAATTTTGTGAGAGGGAAATAGACCCAGCTTTAAAACGGTACCTGTAAAAGCTGAAAATTATTTCATATATTTGGTAAAACTGTTTAAAGATTGCATCATGCTTTACACAAAAATCAACAACAATGAAATAAACTAAACAAACAGATAAAAATACAACACAAAACACTCATAAGTAGTTTTGGAGAGTAAATCCCTTTAAGAAGCAGCAAAAACAACAGCCAACTTAGAAGGGTAAAGTTCATTTACAATATAGATAGATACAAACATAAAATATAGCACATCCAAAAATAACTTTTAAACTAGGTAAACTTTTTTTTTATTTTACATAAATTCTTTTTTACAATTTGGCAACTAGCCTGCCAAAAAGCAGTGATGGAAAGGAAAAATCAATTTGCTTCTTATTTACGAAACAAGTTTCAGTGGAAATCTTTGAAAACGTAAGTACTTTAGGGTCAGTGGTCAAATTGGGGATGATGACCCACATGAGCTCTTGTGCGTGCCGGCCGAATGCGTGGAAGGTGCCGGGTGTAAACAGTATCCAGATGTGCTTGCGTAGAACTCTCGCCACAGCTGATGGGAGGTATGTTATCTCACCTGTTGTGGTCCAAGCCTGTCCCCTCTCCTCACCATAAGAATGACAGAATAGAACAGAGTACTGGCCCTTTGCCCCAAATCCATGCCGCTTCTGTAACTTCATGTGCCATGCTGCTTTTAAACTGGCGTTTCCTAAACATACTTCAATATGATCGGTCATGTCTTGGTGGAAATCTTACTAAGATACCGTTAGTCTACCTTATATATTTGACTCCACAGAGCATTATATTATAGCCCCATCCTTCTTAGCCCATATCGTAAGATTGATTTGCATAGAATGGGGTTAGATTTAAAAGGCACCGGCTTAACCCATTTCCAGACTCCATCTTGACCTGGCACTGAAAATGTCTTGTAAATTTCTACTCGGCAAACTGTGGAGGCCACTTCCTAGCATAGATTCTGCTTCAGACCTACTGGAGTTATCCGCTGCACACCTGGTTTCCTAACACTTTATCGCATTTTCGAAAAAAGTAGATTCAGTGAACAGGGAACCAAATGAGGAGGTGCATACTGAAGCAACTTTTTTTTTTAAATGTATTCAGTACAGGGTGTACAGGGTCTCACTACACAGATTTGACTTGTAGTGATCCTCCTGTTTTCAGCCTCCCAAGCACTGGGATTACAGGAGGGCACCACCATGCCCCCGTCTCAGTCAACATCTCAATGTGCCACAGGGGCGGGGCTGGTATAGCAGGCCAAGGATTGAATCTTGGGCCCGTGTGTCTGCCTACACAGGAGCTTTAATCTGCTGAGCTGTCTGGTAAGCCCTTGAAGCAACTTACATAAAGGTAAAATCGGAGCATAGAAGGTAGTTCAGAAGGGGAGCTCACCATATTTATGAAGAGAAATAAAAGTAATATTGGAAGCCATATGAAAACAGGTTTAGAGTTGAGGACAATACTAAGTTGAGGGGGATCATTCGGGAAAGATTGGTAGTAACGTAGATGAGAAACAGTGAGGGGCAACTTTTGGCTAAAATGGGATGATGTAAAAGCAGATTAGTGTATTATTTTCCTTGGTTTGATTTTGCAGCTTTTTCCCAAGTAATTTCATACTCATTTCAATATGTTAGGAGATGTTATTTTGTAAAATAAAACCAACTACAATTTGTGTGAAATACCATCTGAACTAAATAGATGGAAAGCGAAAGCAATCAAACTATGTCCAAATTATAATCTCACTGTTTATATCCATTTTATGCTTTCATTAGTATGTACTTAGCATGTGTAACAGTTATATTTATCTTGGGGAATTGGTATATATGCCTATTATGTCTTAATCACTTTTACTTCATCTTCCCCTCTTCACCCTCACAGCTCCTGCCATCCCCAATTTGACAAAATATACACAAATATTGATGGGCAGCCAAAGAAAGAGGCATATTGGGAAACATCCAGGGAAAATACAGAAACAAAAGCAAAACTAGAACACCTTTTGCTTCAGTGGCTGATTCTAGTTATTGATAATGCTTACCATCAATTTATAATTGTTCTTTTTAAAGTTGGAAAATGTGATTATTATTTCCTTTTGATAAGGAGAAAATCAAATCTCAATTACTTTAGAAGCATATTGATCATTTCTTTAAGTATTATTGAAAATAACAGAGCAACAGATCAGGTGCTAGAAATGCCAGAAAGATCAAACTGACAAGTTTTTGACTGATAGTCAGAAGTGAAGTACAGGGCTGGGGAGATACCTGGGCAGCATAAGTGTCTGCCTGGCAAGGAAAGGTCATGAGTTTGATCCTTGATACTGCATGCTGTGCCAGCCCCAGAACCCCAGGTCTGCCACACCAGCCCCGAAACTGGGCATGGTGCTGCATGCCTGTAACCTCAGCACCGGGGAGGCTGAGACAGGAGGATCACTATGAGTCTGAACTGCGTGGCAATACTCTGTATCAAAACAAATCAAATAAAATAATAAAGGAGATGAGATACAAAAGGATAAGGGAATCTGTGATAATAATTAAGTCTGTAGTTGAAGGATGCTTCACAGAGTTGATGAAATAAACAATCCTGCTTGAGAGAAGCTCATGCATAAATTACAAGAGAGAGCTGTGACGTGGGAATGCAGGCGGGCCATGGGCACATTTGTTCTTAGCAAAGATGTGTATCTCTACACTAATACACTTTGGGATTGCCCACATGCAGTGACGCTATGAAGCAAGTTTTATCATTATTGCATTATTGTTTCACGTAGCACAGGTGCTTTGCATTTGTGCCAGGAGAGAAGGGAAGAGCTGTCTTCTGCCTTGATGCTTGTCTGAGTGAGATTAGAAGTCCCAGAGGGTTCCATGGTATGCCTAAGATGTTTGGTATTCAGACAGATAGTGAGGTTAAGCTTAACAGCCTAGGTTGTAT
>NDGM011195860.1:0-11382 GCA_002564305.1 Octomys mimax
AGAGAGAGAGAGAGAGAGACAGACAGACAGACAGACAGACAGACAGACAGACAGACAGAGAGAATAGTTTGGATAATTGTACTGCTGATTTCTCCTGTCCTATTGAAAGGAGCAGTTAATGCTTACTTTTTTGCTGCCTCCTTCTTAATTTTTTGGCTAATTCTTCTGATACTTTGAAGAACTAATTTAAAGACAACAATATATAATAAAACAACTACTATTGAATTCCTATTATTTTGAAATTCTATATTATTTCTGATTTTTTCACTCTTTTTTATTCTCTTAAAAAATGAGAAAGTATGTATAGTTTTAGCCTTCTGCATGTGGAGACCAGCTTTTCCTGCACCACTTACTAAAGAGGCCTTCTCTCCAGTGAATGCGTTTCACCCCTTTGTCAAAGATCATGTGGCTGAGTGAGTTTAGAGTTATTTCTGCGTCTTTTCATCTGTTCCATAGATCCTAAGATCTGTTTTTGTTGTTGCTGCTGTTGTTTTTTGTTTGTTGTTGTTGTTGTTGCTTTGCCAGTGAAAATAATGTTGCTTTTAATCACAATAGTTTGTAGCATAATTTCAAGTAAGGGATTGTGATGCCTCTTGACATGCTTTTGTTGCCCCAGAACTGATTTTGTTATTAGAGATCTCTTTGGGTTCTCAATGATTTTTTCTAGTTCCGTGAGATATTCACATGGTGTTTTAATTGGGATTGCATTAAATCTGTACTTCAGTTTTGGTAGTATGGCTAAAGAACTTAATACCAAAGTAGAAACACTAAGTCTACTGGAAGATAAAATAGGTAGAACTCTAGAAGTCATAGGTGCAGCCTCCTTTTCTCTCTTCTTCCATGCCTGCCTTACCATGAGTAATTCTCCCTTGGGATGCTCCTCTCTCATGCTGTCTTGACTTGGAGCCAGCCAGCTATGGATAGAAACCTTTCCTCCTTTAATTTGTAGGTATTTGGTATTGTGTCCCAACAACAACAACAACAAAATCAAGTTTGAGGGCATATTCTGGTCAAAAGACCAGAATCTTGAAAAAAGCCATCATGACAAAATTTTAGTTAGGTACAAGAACCTTTTGTTTCAGTTGGACTCAGGGCGTATAAGCTATTCCCTAGAAGAAAATTTGTCTACATTTTTACTATGTCTTAAAATTCTGCAGGATAGTGGTAGGCGAGATCACTCAGTGTACTAAGTGCCTGTTCTGGCAAAGTCAGGAGCCATTGTTCAATCCCCAGTCCTGAATGCCATGCTGGCCCCACCTCTGGGATGCATGAGCCAGAAATCAAGCCTGGGAGTGGTGGCACATGCCCATAATCCCAGCACTGGAGAGGCTGAAAACTGGAGGATCATTATGAGTTCTAGCTGAGTCAAGAGACTGCACCAAATTCATAAAATTAAAAAAAAAGATTGCAAGGATAATAAGATTATGGAAGGTAAATGAGTTAATTTAGAGAAGCAAATATAAAAAGAGCTCCATGTTCAGGCTGCAGCATGGATATTGTTAGCTAGTTCTATCCTGATCTACAGTGAAAAGTAAGAACAAGAAGCTGCTTGAAAGGTATTGTTTGAGCAGAAATAAAGCATCTATAAAGTTGGCATGTGGAAGAGCACAGTTGCTATTATTGTTAAAAAGAGACCACATACTTTATATTAGTATAAGAGATAAGAACATTTGAAGACTTTTTTATTTATTGCAAAGTTTTCAAGAACAAATGAGAGCCCATCATTCCTAGAATTACAGGACAAAAGTGAAAGACTGTTTTAAGAAGAAAATCCCAGTTGCCCTTGGTTTACTCAAAGCCAACTAGAAAATATTTTCCTAGATTTCAGCAATTGAAGTGCTCAGGGGCAGCCTCTACAGTCATGATCCAAGTGGGCTGGCTACTAGGTTACCCAGCACTATCTGTATAGTTCTGGTTCTACATGCATCAACAATGCACGTATTGTCCAGTCAGCCTACTGCCACAGGATTTAAAAAAAAAAAAACAAAAAACCTTGGAAGGCAAAGTAGTGTTCCCTTTATAGGTCAGGGCATGAAACTATGAGAACAAAACAAAAAGTTCATGCTAAAGGAAGGAAATTCGAAGACCCAGGAAATAGAGCATCTGCTGAGGAAAGCTGCAACCACTGCTCAAAGTCATCATCTCAAGGGAGACTATGAAGGGTGAACCCAGCAATGCCATAGCATGGGGCCACCCAAGCCCTGTGGAGCACACCTCTCTCCACATCTTCACCTGATCACAAAACACAGATATTTCAGATTTAAATAGTTTTTCTGCTGGTTTTCATCCTTGTTTGATCTCATTCTTTTATCTCGTTTTTTCACCCATTTGGAATGGTAATATTTACTCTGTGCTACATTCAACCTTATCCCCCCACAGGGACTCATAGCTAAAAGTATAGCTGTAATAAATTGATTCAGTCATTGAGGCATCATAGTTCAATGCACTTTGAGGTGAAGTCTGATCAGAAGTGTATCAGGAGGACATGACCTGGAAATATATATCCTTCTTTGGACACACTTCCTTCTCCCTGTTTCTTGGCTTTTGTGCTGTTTTCTGCTTTATATCACTAGACCTTTATCTCATGTTCTTCCTGTTTTGTAGCCAACAGATCATAGGCTGAGTCTCCTAAGACCTGGAAGCAAGATAAACTTCCCCTTTTTAGGTTGTATGTGCTGGGTCTGGTATCCAACTGAGGGAAAGTGAGAAAAACAACCCTCAGGCAACCCAGACAGTTTTTGAAATAGATAGGCTTTCTTTTCTTAGTGAAAAGATTAAGGGATAGAAAGGTGGTGGCTTTGAAAACAGTTCATGATAATGGAAGCCTAGGTAAATTACATTTGTTCTCAGGTTGACTCAAAGAAAAAGAAAGATATCCAAAATAAATATAGAGCTGGGATGAAGAATTGAAAGACTACAGTCAGAGAAAGTGTGATTAGGACATGAGGAACAATGAGGAGTGGACCCAAAATGTGAGGGCAGAGAATTTTAGTAGTGTGCTCCAAACAGGGAAATAGGACATTAATAGCAATATCTCAGAGGGGCAGGAAGTCTGCCTGAGCTAATCTGCACATAAGACTCTCTCCTATGATCTCTGGTGTATATAACAGATAATCTGGTTCTTCCAGATTCTGTGTACATGGAAACTTGAGCTAAGGGAAGATTTCTCATTTGAACTACTTCTTCAAACCTTTTTTCACATGACTTATTGTAAAAGAGGTGATATAACCAAAATGGTATGCAATACACTGTCGCACATGTACATGTACATAGAGGATTCATCTATATGCATATATGTATGCACACAATTTTAGATCATTTAGTACATGCAAAATATGATATGTATCTCCAGTCACTGATCCCAGTGTAAAATTTGGCTTACTTTCTGCCTTTAAAAATGATCTATGTGAGTATATGTCCTAAGTCATATTAAAGCTATTATGACTGGTGGAAGGCTATAGCCATTATGCCATTTCTACAGGATGTGAGTGTCATTATTACAAAAACAAGACCAAGATAAAATGATTACAATATAGAAATAGCACTGTCTTATCTAACTATATTACTTTTCCATGGTTGCCATAACAATGGACCACATAGTGTATTAGTTAGTAAAACAAAAAAAAATTGTCTCACAGTTTTGAAGAGAGAAGTGCAACATAAAGTCATCAGTGGAGCAAAGCAAACTTATGAAACTAGTTGGGAAGATTTCTTGGCCTCTTTTTAGCTTTTACTGTTTTTGAAAGACTTTGCAGTCTCTATATTCTCATCAAATCAATCTTCCAGTCATCACACGCTGTTTTCTTTGTCTGTGTCCAAACTTTACTCTTCCTTTGGAGACCCTAATCATATTGAATTGAGTCCCATCCAACTCTAAAATGACCTCATCTGCATAAATTAGAACTCATCGATCTTCCCAAATAAATTCACTTTCTAAAAGCCTGAGGGAATAAAATTTCAAGATACTTTTTGAGGGATAACTAGTATTGTATCAGGTTATAGTTGATTATACCATAATTACATAGTCCAAGCTATGTTTGGATTTTGGTAACAAAGACTAATGACAAATGTCCTGTTTATGTTAGATAGCCAAGTCAGAGATCCAGGCATGCAGAAGCCTAATAATCACTGTGACAGTTGCCAGTACTTGTGCCAGAGAATAAAGGAAGCATTAGAGACTCTGACAGGTGGCCATTGAATATGTACAGGCCCAAGAAAGCCACTCAGTGTAGTGGCTATAGAAGAATTCTATAGAAGGTGACAGAATCAGAATACTACATGATTTCAGTTAGAAGGAACAATCTAGTTAACAAGTTTACACAGCTGTTGATCCCCAGTGCCCCTTTCCCCAAAAATCATTGCCCTAGCTGCATAAACAGGTTTGCATAGCTGTAATCTTTGAAGTTATTTGTTTTACTTGTGAAGTTATTCACTGATTAGAAATAAAAAAAATTATTTTGTCGTCTGCCATTTAAGAAACCCAAAGTCAATCAGACTGCCTGTTTATCTGTAACTACCCACCTATCCATTGAATCCACCTACCCATCCACACATGTCTGTTTTTTTTTTTTTCTCCATAGGTGTAGTTCACCATTGATGAGGTAGATTATAATGATTAATTTGGATTTTTTTTTTTGCAATCCCAGATTAGAAGAATTGGCTCAGAATAGGTATATTTATGCCACAAGAAGTAATTAACATCAGATTAAAATATTATCTTATGTCACATCCAATATGTAGACATATGGATAAAAATATTTTTAACTTAATGGGGGAACACTCACGTATATTTAATTCTGTTTGACCAAATAACAGAAACAATAATTCCTTTCACGTACCTGATATTTTACTATGTATATTATCACATACTTATTTTATTATCATTTCTTAGAAAAGTGTTGTAATGAATGCAGGGAGAAAAATATCATTTACTTTTCTTTTTATTATTTTTAATTTTTATTTATTTGATACAGGGTTTCGCTATGCAGTTCCAACTTGTAGTGATTCTCCTGTCTCTGCATCGCCAGTACTGGGATTGCAGGCATGTGCCACCACGCCGTTTCAGGGCCAGCAGTACATGTGGTGCCAGGGATGGAAGTCAGGATCTTGCAGTTGCCGGGCTGCCACATATGTTGCCGAGCTATCTCCTCAGTCCCTACTTTTATTTTTAAAAATAAGAAACTGGACATAAATAAATGCTGTGGTTAATAAGCATAAAAACCAAACCTCTTGGCTCAGACTGGTGAACTATCCTCTACCTTTTGTTTTTCCCTCTTTCTTGTTTTTTTTTTATATCAATTCATACTCAGAAGGAAAAAAAGTTACAAGAGACTAATTACATAGGCCATGTAATTAATACTTTATATTTCCCTTAAGTACAAGCACACAATACAAATCACAAAATACAATTTTGTAAATAACCAAAATTTCTAAGAAATAAACTCTATTAAATATATTTTTATTTAAAATGTGAAGGTAAGATTAGATAATAAATAACAAAAAAGTAGAGCTTCAACTGTGTCTAATTTCACAATATTTTATTTCAAAAGGCCTTTTCTATGTATGGAATTTGTGATGTGAGCAGCCAGTAAACCATCATTGCAGAGTGCCGGTTTTTTCTGCAGAAATACCGTGGTTTTCACAGTCACTCAAGGGTGACTCCACGCATTTGATTGCTGCGAACTGCAACAAAAGCATCTCTAACTCCGATAGGATTTTATCATGCTGAGACATCTCTAGGCATTTTGAAAACATATTAAAAATAAAATGTAAATCTAACTTGAAATATTTGTGATTCATGAAAGGTTGATGAGTGGGTGTCAGCACTGGCATGCCGATCTATGCCAAGTGTTTGCCTGTGGGAATTGTGGCATCATTGCTAGATACCTAGGATGGCCATGTCATACAAAACAGAGACAGCATGAGTTCCTGCCTGACAGATGCTGATAAAACGGTGACAAGAATAACAAGTGACTAAAGATCATTATGCTGCCAAAATCCTCTGTCAGGGACTGCACGAAATGTTATAAACATCAGCTGCAAGGATATATGATGTGTCCCCAACCAAGATATCTGACCCTGCCATGCCCTGAAGACACAAACACTATGGTGTTGAAAGACAGGGAGTCCTGATGATACCAACAGAGAAGCTGTGTAACTGGCGGAGGTATTAATGACACCAGGGTCGACATAAAAACATGCAAACAAAAAGCCTGCATGTTGAAGTGGGAGAAGGCAGTTCGAGTTAGAAATAAAGACCTTGACAGTTGTCTGCAAAAAGGTGGCAGGAAATAGGATACAAGGGAAGCAGTCCAATGATACATCATAAATCCTGCACAGCTCCTCAAACTGCATCTCTCTGAATGGCTTCCTCAGTGTCTAATTGACTGTAAATATCACACCTATTGGTAGGTTTTACCAGCAGCAGCAATGGCATCGGAGTAGCAAAGAAGCAGAAAAAAAGGAGCAGGGAGTTTTATTAACTCTGGAGACATGGAGAGGACCACGGGTAGGGAGATGGGCAGATCCTCTGACCTGAGACAGGGAGGATGAGACTTTATAAACTCTTGCTAGGGGCAGAGTTTGAGGGGCAGGTTCAGTGACATACAAGGAGCTGATTGGAGCCTCCCTGGTGTGGGTGGAAAAGATAAAAGGAAGTTGTATCCATGACTGGAGTGAGGAAGAAGGAAGAAGTGGTCATTGGGAAGACAAGCTATTGCTTGGGGGATTCAGCTATTTTGAATCAGGGCCATGATAATTTAGCAGTTTGTGCTCAGGCTGTAACCTATCATTAGTGTCTTTCAGTTGTTATGAAAAGGTGATGAATCACTTAGACTACTTCTTGCTGAATGGGAGCATCATCTTGTGGGCAAGGAGATTAGCAGGATGATAGTTTGTACACATATAGACACTAATGCCAGGTGTTTCCGTCAGATGAGAAGCTTATCATTAGTGAAGGTTCACATCCAAAATTGAAGAAATCTTGTGTGGCACCTGCAAGTCGTCTGGGCAGAGGTCCAGTGCCTGGTGGTGAACAAAAGGAACAGCATATGACATCAGAAACCAGTTGGAAAAGCAACACATGAGTTACTTGCAGATTTTGAACCCTAAGTTAGGTGAAGAAGTGTAGGTGACAGGAGTTATGAAGACCAGTCAAGTGACAAGGGTTCAGGATCAGAAAGAGCAAAGTTGTCAGATAGAGTGGATTTGTCTGATTATCACTTGACTTGGGTGATGTGCAATCAGGAGTGCAGGCTACTTTTATCACTTCTGCTCTTGGGAGGATGACCAGGTGGGGGTTTGTCCACATAAAACCTAATCCTGTAGACTTAGAGGACTTAAGATGTATTAAATCTCCAGGAAATATAGATGGCACCAATTGAGTGGTATTTATTGGTTGTGGGAGGCTGGTGTCTGTGTGTTGTTGCAGCAGGTACTGGAGGAAAGATAAAACAAGAATACAGTCAGCAATGGGAGGGAGGTCATCAGGAGCCAGGAAGTTGTGAAGCAGAAGGGTCTCCCATACATGAGCTCAAATGGACTTAAAATGTTGAGTTCTCTGGAGAGTGCTTTAAATCTAGTTAAAGCTAAGGGAAGGAGCAGAGACCAAGACAGGTGCAGCTCCAGGATAATTTTAGTGAGGTGGGCCTTTGATGGCCCATTTGCCTCTATTACCCATTAGTGTTCAGGGGATATTGGATGTGGGGAAACACAGAGGAAGGCTCAGGGATCCCTGGGGCAAACTAGTACAGAGGTACGATGGTTGGCATGGGTAGGACTGGGAGCGTTCCAGAGTATGTGGTCAATAAGAGAAGAGGGAAGAGAGGGGGAAGAGCTTACTGCACATTTAGGTTGAGTTTGTAGGATGAGCACTGTGGGGAGAGAGGTAAAAAAAGAAGTGGAGCATTTAGAGGCAATCTCTCCGCATGAGAAGTGTGCAGCATGTTGGGATTACAAAGAAATTATGAGTACAAAACAGTATCTGGAGTTGGCAGGGAATGGGCCCTGTCTGAAGGGGTCCTATGGATTTCCCATCAGCATCCACTATGGAAACTGTAGGTCTAATACCTGAAAACTCATTAAGAATGTTTGTGGTTCCTGTGTCAACAAGAAGAGTGTCCTATCTAAGATATCTAGCAAGACTTGGGGCTCTGACAAAGATACCTCGATTGGGAGTCATGGGCCCAAAGCCCATCATTTCTCTTCAACAGCAAGACCAACCAGGTCAACTATTGATGGATCTGACTGAGCAAGCTCTCCTAGGGAAATGGATGATGTATTCTCTCTCTGGCTGAGAGGACAGTCACATTTACAGTGACCCTCGAGCTTGTAGATGGGAGCAGATCCTGTTGATGTCTACTGTTTAGGGCAGGCTTGTGCCCAGTGTCCTTCTTCACCGCACTTGAAACTGTCCAGGTGGAGCTTGGAGTTGTAGTACTATTTAGACTCGGCATTTGCAAAGGTTCCGCTATGATGGGATGCTTGAGCATCTCAGCCAAAAGCTGGCACTTGTGTACAGTTAATTTTTGTCTGTATTGCTAACAAAAACAAAAAGCTATATTAAGTAAGTCTCCCTAGTAGGGTTTGAGGGCTGAGATCTGTCTTTTTAAGCTTGACACAAATGTCAAGACCAGGTCAGAATATAAAACAGGATAACAATTGTTTCTTCAGGAAAATCTGGGTCTACATCAGTATACTTAGTTGTAAAGCATACAATTAATTATTAAAATTTTATCTGAGTGTTAAGTACCTTGAAATACAAAGTGTAACCAGAGAACTGTTGTTTCTTACCAACCATGGATGCTCAAATACTTGAGTTGTTAAAAAATGTTAACAGACAAAAGTTGTATAATTTTACACAGCACATTTGACATCAATAGTCATACATAGTAGCAGAGCATAACAGTCATGATGAAATCTCCATTTAGGATAAGTATCTCTAACTGTGCACAACATACATATCACGTAAGTTTTTGTTAGAAAATTATGACTTGACAGATGAACTCATGTTGGCTTGACATGAACCTTTTATTTTAAATATCTGGAGCATAAGAGGAAGGCACATGTTCAAATCTGAAATAAAGTTTTTATTTTACAATATGGTACATTTGGAGGGTATAAACACATTTACTATATCGAGCATCTTTTATGAAAAAATATTTAATTTCTTTTGAAAAGCTTCTTTTAACCAATGACTAAATTATTGGGGGTGTCTACCAAGAGACTATGGAGATTATTGGGAAGCTCCTTATTAATGAGCAAAGGTTGGCCACCCTTCTGTTCACCAATTGGATTCCTATCCAATAATCTCTCCCCATTTTAATGATTTTTGTTTAATTATAAACCAATTTTGATATCACTTAGACCAGGTGGTAACCCAGGAGAAAGCATGCTTTTAAGTCTATATTCCAAAGCTCAAATAAAAAGTGGAACAGCTGTTCATATAATGATGTACAAAGTCATATGCAGAACACACACCCAAACATCTTTACAAAATCAGAAAGCACTCAAATATATTTTTGACCAAATTAGGTTATAATAACATTTTTAAGTTTGCAATTATACTAAGAATTTTTGTAGGTGAATTAATGAGATCTCTTATAAGAAATTGAAACATAAAAACCTCCTACTTATAGTTACTATATATTGCAGGAGGTTGGAAGTTCATGTTGGCCCATGATGTGATGAGGCAATAAATGGTGTTACTTTAACATCACAAGAGGAGTGATGTAAGGTGGTGGCAGATGGCCATATGGACCAGAAGATGGTGATGACTGTTCATGTGGCTTGCACAAGCCAGCTGTCTGATGTCACAGGAAGAGTGGCCACATAGTGGGGGTGAATGGCCACATTGTACTCAAGATGGCCGTGGCTTGTCATGTGATGGGGAGCCATAAGTTGATGCTCTGACATCTCAGGAGGAGCAACCCTACAGTGGCAGTGGATGGCCACATGGCATGCAAGATGGTGGTGGCCACATGGTGCCCAAGAATGGCAGTGGCCTGCCATATGTCAAATAGTTGCAGACCAGTGTCACAGCTGGTGGAGCCATGCAGGAGCAGGTATGGAAGAAGGGAAGCAAAAATGTGAGAGGCTGGGTGGCAGGCCCATGAAGTTCTGATATAGAGGAGGAGAAGTGGCCGATTGTACAGGGGAATGGGAGGAAGAAGCAGAGGGCAGAGATAGTGCTACAGAGGGTGGAGTAAGTAAAGATGAAGTTGGAGGAGACTGACAAGGCAGAGTTTCCATCAGAGGGGGAGGAGAGGGCAGTACCAGAGAGGGGGAGTAAATAAAGAATAAAGACACAATTGGAGGAGACTGAGAAAGCAGAGTTTCTGGTGGACAGGGTGGAGAAGGTAATACCGGGTGATAAGGAAGGGCATAGCAGAGAGAGGAAGGTAGGAAGGACATGCTTTCAGAGTCAACAAAGGCTTTT
The DNA here is from genome assembly GCA_002564305.1 of Octomys mimax. Classification (NCBI taxonomy): domain Eukaryota; kingdom Metazoa; phylum Chordata; class Mammalia; order Rodentia; family Octodontidae; genus Octomys; species Octomys mimax. The sequence goes on from NDGM011195860.1 coordinate 10,436, forward strand.
AAGAGATTTCTGGCCATTTGCCATTGCAATAACAGATTTTTTTTTTTTTCATTTAGGACAAGGTCTACAGAGTCTCACTACAGAGATTGGACTTATAGTGATCCTCCCATTTTTCAACCTCCCATGTTCTGGGATTATAGGCCTTCACCACCATTCCCAGTCTCATTTGCTGCCTCAGCATGCCCCGGGGGTGGGGCCAGCACAGCAGGCCAGGCATCAAACCCCCAACCCATGTATCTGCCTAAGCAGGCACTTTAATCCCCTGAGCTATCAGGCTGGCCCCATAATTTTTTTTTTTTTTTTTTTTGCAGAACCGGGGATTGAACTCAGACTCTTGCGCTTGCCAGGGCCGGCCCTGGCCCCATAATTTTTAAAAAATTACTCATTTGTATTAGAGATATCCTTGAAATCCAAGTGTGCTGAGGTTTTTTAGGAGACAATCCAGTGGCATATGCTTTGGAGGATGGGAAGAATATTTCCCATGGTCAAATTGAAATGAGCCAGTTAGGGCAAAAGCCTGACATCAATTTCTGCCAAAAAGCCATCCCTTTTTAGTCTTAGAGTAAGTATGAGAGAGAAGGGTCCAACACCCACATTAGCAGTCATTCCTAGAAAAAGTGGGGAGCCAGGGTCCAGATGGATGAGCAAGATAGGGACTCCTGATGTGAGCTCACAATTTTTGAAATGGGAAGAAAGATGAGCAAGATCCCTGTAGCTTTTGGGCTAATGAGTGATGATGGAGATTGGCCAGTATTGGATGAGAGGAAGCAATGGCAGGCAGTAGAGAAAAAAGTAGAAGCAGAAGGCAACTCACTGAGGGAGCTCTGGGACAAGGGATGTCTCAGAAGCCACATTACTCACCAATCTGAGTCATGGCACCAAAAAATGTCAGATTTTACCACCAGCAGCAACAGTGGCAAATGTGGCAGTGCACCAGAGAAGCAGAA
>NDGM011195873.1:0-11041 GCA_002564305.1 Octomys mimax
TCCTTTACAAAGACCCTTGCCTCTCCACTGCAGTAAGGGCAGCAGAGACTAGTATCTAGATTCCCCTTTCTGAGATAAAGCCAGATGCCCTTGAATTGCCTGAATTTAAAAAAAAGTAAGTAAAAATTTAAAAAATAAATAAATATAGAAAACTGCTTCTGTTTAATTAGGAAAACAAAGTTTCTTTTTAAAAACTAAGACTCCAGTTCTACTTCAGATGCAGAGAGATAAATGGGCGCCTGTATTAAATCTCCTTTTTCAAAAATGAAATCCATAGCACAGATTATCTTGCTAAGCATACATTTCAGGCTAACAACAACTTCTGTATCATCCATCTTTGCCACACATGGAAACCTGGCCTTATATTTGGGACTCTACACCTTCAACCTAGTGGTAAAGTTTATCAAGCTTTCTCCTATCAAACAGGCAGCTCACCAGCCACTAACCCTTTTCTCATCATCTTCAGACAGGTTTGTCTTTTTCTTCAACCCAGGCAGAGAGGTCCAATTTCCCAAGATGTTTAGAGAGCACATATTCCTCAGTAGGTAGAGCCTTATAGGCCATTTCAGCGGAAAGTACCTGTATAAAGATGGAGACCTTCACTCCCTCAGCAACCCACAAAAATGTGACTCTCAAAAAACAAAAAAAGTCCCTCCAGGGCAAATGAACAAATTGAATAGGTTGTAACAGTATATCTGGAAAAGTAGATTTGACCTGTTAATTGCTAAGTGCCAGAATACATGTGCAAAAGTATTCCAAAGCCCATCTTGTGAACTTCTCCTACGAACTCAATCAAGTTAGCTTCAGCCTGCCAATCCTGCTGTGAGCCTGAACAGTGGGATGAACAGACAGTACAGTCTCCACAGAACTCTTCAATATTTTGTTCTTGCAGCAGCACAGGGCACTTTTGCCTCCTACATTTACTTGGCCAATACCCATTCTGAAATGCGTTTTTATTTCCCTACCTTTAACAAACATGAAACATGGATACCCTTCAAAAAAATGGAAGCAAACAGCAAGCCAAAAAAAAATTCACACAAAAACATGGTTAAACTATGAACTTAGCTGGACTGAAGAAACATGAATGAGAATCATGTGTCTTCAAGTCAGACACTGAAATTTTCACATCTCAGACAAAAATATTTTATTAATCTGTGTTCACCAGAGAAGTGAAACAAATCAACACAAATGATTTTGAGGGCCAAAATGCCAAAAGGCTTCAGTTGGCAGGTAGGAAACTCAGGACAAATGATGATTCACTTTTTAAGTCCCAAGACTGAAAAATCAGTAGAGCGAAATGTGAGTGGGTCTGGCTCTGACTGTAAAGGCCCCAGACTTATAACCTAATTTAAAGACTGGAAGAAAAAAAAAGGAACAGCTTGTTTTGTATCCGGCCATTTATAGGCTGGATGGGGTTCACCTACATTAGGGAGAGCAAAGTATTTTAATTATTTTATGGATTCTAAAGATACTTTCTTCAGAAACATTGTTGCAGACACACTTAGAATATTTTACCAAGCACATGGCACACATCAGCATAAAATTTCCAAACTGAAGTTCTATATTGGAAAAGCTAATGCTGTGTCTAATGAGGAAGAACAAAAGTGCAACAGATCTACATTAATGAATATTCAAGCCATGGCCTTGTTAAGTCAAGGTGCAATTGAGCTACTTAATTTATTTTTATTTTTCAATTTTTTTTATATTTTTTGTCAGAATCAGGAATTGAACTCAAGCCCTTGCACTTGCCAGGTAAGTGCTTATTCTACTGAGCCATCTCTCTGGCCCCAATTTTTATTTTATTTATCTAATTTATTTATGTAGTTAGTACAGGGTCTATAGGGTCTCACTACACAGGCTGGACTTGTAGTGATCCTCTTGTTCTCAGCCTCCCAAGCATTGGTTTTATAGGCACTCACCACCACGCCCAGTCTCAGTTGCCATCTCAGTGCATTCTAGGGGCAGGGCTGGCATGGCATTCTGGGATCGAAACCTAGTTCCTGCACCTGCCTTAGCAGGTGTTTGAGCTACTTCATTTTAAAAAATATTAAAATCATATAACCTAAATGCAGTCATAATGATAATGTATAAAGGCAAACATACAATAAAAACATAATATGAAACAGAGGTAAAGCACTTATCCATAAACATTTGCATATGTGGTTGAGGTACAGCACTTACTAGCTAATTTAATTATCAATAATATTTAAATATAATACAGAAGTACATATAAAAAGGTAAAGAATAGAACTTTAACATTCAATTTGAATTTACATAATATAAAGGACCTTTTATATATAAAATCCTACAACAATTATGTAATTAGATGAGCATAATGACATGTGGATTATCACAGTAAATGGACTTAGAGACATCAAAGACAGAAAACAAATGTCAGGAAAAACAAGAAAAGAATAGGTAAACTATTTTCTCAGAGACAGATATACTTGGTCAAAAATATCTCATTTATGAAAGGACAGTAAGAAAAAGACCAAAAGAAATATTTTAAGTAATGATGGGTAAACATTTCCAAATAAGAATACCCAGAAATCTAGACAAATAGCTTTAAAATATAACAAGAGAAACACTAAAAGATCAGGTCATCTAATCCATGTAAATTGAATAATCCAACATGGTTTTGAGCTAAAAGTTGTGACTTATGAGACTGCAATAGCCAGCTTATGGAGAGTTGGTGATTAGATGAAATGCATGTATATAAAAGATGAAAATGCATGTTGGTCCTGATTAATTAGGTGAATCAGAAAATACAGCGAAGACGTTGATCACTTAGGATGCAGAGGGAATAGGAAACTTGCTCCTATGGATCAAAAGAGACAATGAATGTCACATAGTGGTAGCAAAAATTTTCCTGTAAAACAAAAAGGAGATATGGATAACACAGCTATGAATTTGATCAAGATGATTTCTCATCCACAAATGTTTTATTTTATTTTTACGTGAGAGGACACAGGAAAATATTGGCAAATGAGAACCCTGACAAAATATAAGCAGAATTTAGTGAATGTGTGGAAAGGCAAGCACAAGTCTTGTGGTCAAATAAAATTGATCTACTGCCCAGCCAAACTCTCAGGCTAGTAAAACATTCAAGTATCAGACAACATTAGGGTAACTATAAAATTAAGGTTGCGACCTTTATGTCCTTTGAAAATATATTAGACTTAATCTGATGCCAGTGTCCAATACAGCAAGACAAAACAGATTCATATATATGTATATACATTATATTTATAATATGTATTAGATTTATGTGCTAGTAATGTCTAATAATTTTCTTCATTTTTAGATATTATATACTGTAGTTACATATATAACCTCTCTTGATCATTTTTAATCCTTCCTTCCCTTCTTCCCTTCACCATATTCCCTGAAACCTCTCTTAAAAGTCTGCCTCCTTATTTCCTATAATCTATCTTTTATTACTTAATTAACTTATATTTTGTGGGTTTTTTATATAAGAGAAATCACATGGTAGTGAATTTTCTGTGTCTAACTTATATCACTTAATACTATTGTTGCAGCAAAATTCAGTGAGATAAACACTTAGGAGAGACCAAAAATGGGAACAAATAAGGCTTTTATTGCTGAAAGGGTGACAAACATATAAAATCAGACAATGTCCGCAACCAGAGAATTTTGTGCTGGGTTTTGATATATTTGCAAGTAACCGTGGTAACCACATTATCTCATTTGGGATTTTTTAAATGTGTTACAAATTTTACATTTCCACGGTTTTGTTGGAACAGTTAAATTTCTCCTTGTCTATAATTTTTAACTGTTTGTTCCTTAGGTTAGATATTTGTTCTCTTCTATAGGTTTTATGGTTAGCTAAGAGGAATTAATTCAAGTAAAGTTTTGTTGACTTTTATGTTGGGGTTAAAAAGAAAATGCAGTCTCTTTTGCCTCTTCACTATGCTTCTATATTCACCTATTTTTCTACAAGTATCTCAAATTAATCGTTCTTCATGCTTAAATGATATTGTATTGTGTATATCATATTTTCTTTATTTATCTGTTAATGGACATCTGGGTGGTTTGATTTATTTTTCTTTTTCTTTTTTTTTTTGGAACCGGGGATTAAACTCAGGTCCTTGCGCTTGCCAGGGAAGGGCTTATTCCACTGAGCCATGTCCCCAGCCCTCTGGGTGTTTTTCATAATTTAAAAATCATGAATTCAGGGAGATGGCTCAGTAGAATAAGCACTTGGCTGGTAAACGCCAGGGCCTAAGTTCAATCGCCAGTTCTGCAAAAATAAATAAATAAATAAATACTCATTGTGAATTCTGCTGCTCTAGATATGGGTGTGTATATATTACAATAATATGGTATCTTTGAGTCTTGCAGAACAAAATACAAGAGAGGAATATCTAGGTCAAATGGAGTTTTAGGGGTTTTTTTGGTTTTTTTGTTTTTGTTTTTGTTTTTAATAATGCTGACAGTGATGTCTCACCAATGTTTTAAGAGAATGTAGTCCGACCAACAGTTGGTCCTTCTTCCCTATATCCTCAGCAGGAGGATATTCCTCTTTTTGGTGAGGGACATTTTGACTGACTGCTCAGAGATGTTTTATTGCATTTTCCAAATAGACAAAGATGCAGAACATGTCTTCATTTACTTATTGGCTATTTATATTTCTTCTTTTGAGGAGAGTCTTTTTCTTATGTATATTTTTAAAATTGAAACTATTGTGATCTATGTTTTTAATCTTTTTATATATTCTTTTTCTTATATTAGTGCTCTATGCAAGGTGGGAAATGGTTTTCTCATTCTGTCATTTTTCTCTTTGCTTGATTATTTCCTTTGCTCTAAAGGAAATTTTAATTTAATACAATCCTATTTGTCAGGTTTTTGGGCAATCTCTTATACTACTGAGATTCTGTTCTAAAGTCATAACACTCACTCTTGATTTCAAGTGTTTTGTAGTATTTATCTTGTAGCTGAATAAACGTTACTGTTTTACATGTAGGCCTTTGATAGTTTTGATGTTTTTGTTTTTCAGCTTGTGCACTTTGCCATTTGTCTAAATTCAGGTGGCTGAAGTTTCCTCGTGGAGTTTCTTTATCTGTTTTTGTTTCTTTTTATTCCATTGGTCTGTGTATCTTCCTGGTGGCAGCACCATACTAGTTTATAGCTACAGCTTCATATCCATACTTGAAATCTGGAATTACGAATCCTCCTTCGACCTTTTTGCTCATCATTTCTTTAGCTTTTCTGGATCTATTCAGTTTTCTTCTATGTTTCAGGACTGATTTTTCTAGTTCTGCGAAGATGGTTGTTGGTATTATGAAAGGATCGTTGAGTCCAGTGTTGAATCTACACATTGATTTTGGCAATATGGTCATGCTAACAATTTTTTTTGTTCAGGAGCAAAGAATGTCTTTCAGTTGTCTAATGTCTCTTTCAATCTTTCTTGAAAGTACTATGCTTTTTATCATTGATATATTTCAGTTGCTTGTTTAGGTTGATTGCTAAGTGTTTATTTAACTTTGAAGGTATTTTGGCTGAGATCATTTTCCTGGGTTGGTTAATTATTGGTGTACAGAAAAGCTATTCATTTTTACTTATTGATTTTATTTTCTGTCATATTCATTATTTGCTTATATAGTTGTACAAATCTTCTGGTGAAGGTCTTGGACCTTACATACAAAAAGTGACAGAATTTATAAATAAATGTTATCCTAACTACTTTTTCTATTTATTTCTCTTTTATATTTTTCTCTTTGCTGATTTGTATGGCCAAAGTTTTAAGGAGAATAGAAGAACAGACACCTTTGTCTCATTCCTGATTTTAGAGGAAATATTTTCAGGTTTTCTGCCTTTAGTGTGAAGTTGGTGACGAGTTTGTCACAAACACATCAGGTAAGATTCTTCTGTACTAATTTTAATCAGCCTTTTTCATCATAAAATTCTTTTGGAATTTGTCAGGAGCTTTTTCAAAATTTATTGAGATAATCAAGTGGGTTTTGTCTTTAATTCTCTTTATACTACATTTATTTGATTACCTGGGATGAAGCAGACTTTTTCATGATGTATTTTTTTGTTTAATGATATGTTTCTTACTGGTTGCAAGTATATCATTAATATATTATCCAGTAGTGTTCGTCTTCTTTTACATTGGAAATAATCTTTCTCTGATTTTAGTGTCAGGGTTATATTGGTTTATGTGAATAGGCTGGAAGTTTTCTCTCTCATTTTGATGCAAAAGTCTGTGAAGTATTGGCATTGGGTCTTCTCTGAGGTTCTGGTAAAATTGGATGCTGAGGCTTTCTTAGTTGGTGTTTTCTTATTTCTGTGTCGGTTTTTTCTTTCTTTCCTGGTGTTCTCAAGGTTCGTATGTCCTCCTGGTTTTGTTTTGGTAAATCACGTATTTAGAAATTTCTGTTTCTTCCAGTTGCTCTTGTTTATTCACATATACCATTCAATATAGTTTCTTACCATTTTCTGGGTTTTGGAGGTATCTGCTGTAATTTTGTTTTTTACACACCTGATTTTAATGATGTGGATCTTGTCTTTCCTTATTTTGTTGAGTTTAGCTAATGTTTTATCAATATTATTTATTTTTTCAGATAGTCAACTTTTTGAATCATAAATCATTTTATTGTCCTTCATGCCTCAGTTTAATTTATTTACACTCTGAATTTTGTACCTTTCCTTCTACAAGTTTTGGTACTCTTTGGTACTTCTTTGTTTAGACTTTAGCGTAAATAATTAGGATGCCTATTTGGGAATTTACCTGGATTTCTAAGGTGGAAACAACTATAAATCCCTGTCTTAAAGCTGCTTTTATTGTGTCCCACTCTTCTGATATGGCATGTTGCCATTGTTTTGATTCTGGAAATTTATGAATTTCTTCCTGATTTCTTCTGTGACTTGCTGATTATTCACAAATGCTTTACTAAGTTATTATGTTTTTCTCTCCTTTTCTTCTGTTGTTGATTTCCAGTTTTATTTTGTTATGGTAGGACAGGATGTAAAAGTTATCTCAATGTTCTGCATTTATTCAATCTTTTTCTTTTTCTTTTCTTTTTTTTTTTTTAATTTTAGTACAGGGTCTAGTGGGTCTACAGGCTCTCACTATGTATGTCAGACTTGTAGTGATTCTCCTGTTTTTCAGTCTCCCAAGAGCTGGGATTACAGGGGCGTACCACTGCACCCAGTCTCAATCGCCCTCTCAGGTCACCCTGTGGACGTTGACAGCACTGCACACCAGGGATCGAATGCCGGCCACTGAGTCTGCCTAAGCAGGTGCGGTAATCTGCTGAGCTATTTGGCAGGCCCTATTTATTCATTTTTGATGGCCTAAAATATCTTGGAGTTAATTTTGTTGGCTGATGAGAAGAAATTGTATTTTGCTTTGGTTGAATTAAATAATTTTATGTATCTGACAAACCCATTTATTCAATGCTATGGTGTAACTCATATCTGTTTGATTTTCACCAAACACTACATTTTAGCAGTACATTTATCTAGTAAACTCACTAGTGTTTGAATTATTTGAGTACTACTTATCTCTTCATGCCATGTAGTTTCTCCATTGTAAAATTTAGTACAACTGTTTTTGGTGGACATAATTTTAATGTTTTGATGTCCTTCTTTTTAGAGAGTAATTTTATTTTTATGGGTTTTTTTGTTTGTTTGTTTTTTATTTTGTTTCTCGGAACCGGGGATTGAACTCAGGCCCTTGCGCTTGCCAGGTAAGCTCTTATTCCACTGAGCCATCTCCTCGGCCCCTTATTTTTATGTATTTTTATCAGCACATATTTGTAATGCATAATAATCATATTTCTTTTGAGGTATTTTTTTCTTCAATTTTCTCCGTTTAAATCACTATTTTCATTGCTTTCCTGTCTCCCTCCATCTCGTTTTTCTATTTCCCTGGAAAAAGATTTCTCTTCTTTATGTTCTCTATTCTTTACTTTGTGCTTTATGTGAGTTTGATTTCTCTTACTTAACATTATGGTGTTGAGATGCATATGTTTGCAAATAGCTTATTTTTTATATTAGAGCACCACACCATTGTGTGTAAATACCTCATTTGTCTTATGTATTTTTCTGTTGATGAACATATATACTGTTTCTAAGACATTTTTGTGTGTAAGATTTAACTATGATAAATTTTGTAATTATTAATAGGTGAGCATGTATCACTGTAATAGAATGCATTTAACTCTTTTAGTAATATTTCTAGAAGGGGAATAACTGGGTCAAATACAATTTCCTCTTTACTGTTTTTAAGAAATCTTTATACTCTTCTCAATAGTGGTTTTAACTAATTTACATTCTCACAAGCAATGTAGAAGAGTTCCATTTCTCTCCACATTTGCCCGCAATGAGTATTTCATTTCTCGATGATAAACATTCTTTATTGAATAAGATGCTATTTCAGTACTGTTTTAATTTGTATTTCTGTAATAGCCATATATTAATCATTTTCATGTATTTTTGGTCATTTATACTTTTTAGTAATGTCTATTCAGTTTGGTTGTCCATTTTGTGATGTGGCTTTTTATTTTAAGAAATCTAACATATTTATTAATCTATGTACCCTAGATACTAGTCCTCTGTCTGAAGAATAGCTGACAAAACTTTGTGCCATTGTTTAGGCTATTGATTCACTCTTTTGTTGGTTTCCTCTGATGTGCACAAGATTTTAACTCAACATTATCCCATTTGCTGATTCTTACTGTGATGGTGGAGGTCTAGCAGTTCCCCCAGAGCTTTATGCAGTTATGGCACTTTTTTCAGAACTAGCCGAATCTAAGAGTGTGATGCTGGGATTAAAGGTGTGTGGTTTGTAAATCAGTCCAATTCTTGGTTTGGCATAGTTCTGGCTAGCATTAAGGATGGGAGCGCTACACATGCAGCTAAGTGTTATGCTGTATACAATACAAGGAACAGAAAGAGCCCTACCCCTGCAGTTACTTTTGCTGTCTTCTGCTGCCATGAAAGGTTGTCCCTCTGAAACATACCATAAATCCTTGGAGCCAGTAGATTATGGACCAAAAAATCTATAGTCTATGGGCTAAATAAATCTTTCCTCTTTTAACTTAGGGTGTTGGGTATGTAGTCTCAGCAGTGAAAGAAGTGTAACTAAGATGCTTGTATCATTTCTTTGCATCTGGGGTTCTTTTTAGAAAGTCATTCACTATGCCTATAATGTTTCAGAGTTGTACTTATTTTATCTATGAGCAGAATAAATGTTTCTGTTTTAATGTTCAGATTTTTAATGTCAGTTTATTGCATGGTGATATATACGAGTGTAACCTCAATCTTCTTAAGGTGTATATCCAGTTTTCCCAGAACAATTGCCTAAAGAGGCTATCATTTCTCCAACATGTTTTTGACCTCTGTGTTAAAGATCACATAGCTTAATGTGTCTAGAGGTTTTTTTCTTCTATCTCTATTCTGTTCCATTGATCCACATTCTATTTTTGTGCTAGTATCAGGCTACTTTTGTCACTGCAGCTTAGTAACATAACTTGAAATTTGGAATTGTGATGTTCCCAGCTTCTCTATTGACACCCAGAATTGGTAATGGTATTCTGATTCCATATCAACTTTATGGTTACTTTCTTTAGATCTGTGAAGACTGCTGTTAATATTTTGATAGGTATTACATTAAATATATCTTTAAATTTTAGAAGTATATAACTCTTTCTGTATTGGTTCTGCCTATCCAGGAATGTGGTATATTTTTCTATTTTCTGATAACTTGTTTGATCATTTTATTAACATAATTTTCATTGTAGGAGACTTTCACTTTGTTTGTCAGGTTAATACCCAAGTATATAATTTTTCACAATGCTAATGTAGTTCCCTTCTTTCTTACTCCATGACTGCAAAGGTAACTCTCAATTTATTTTCAAGACAAGCCTCAGATTGTTTTGAGTGGAGTGTCAGAATTTGTAAAAGAGCGTCCCCAAGACCCAGCTGTGTGCTTTCTGTAAAAGACTCACCTCATTCTCAAAGAAACACAGACAGAAAGGATGCGAAGGGTAGAAACTGATATTACATGCAACCAGAGCCTGAAAGTAAGGGAAACTTGCTATTCCAGTTTATGACAAAGCTAACTTAAAGCCAAGCATGTAGCTATGAAGAAATACAAGATGGTGAATCATGTCAAAAGGTTGCCTACCTAATCCAGACATTGTAAGTATCCCAGATAAGGCACTGAAATGTCAGTCTATACTACACTATTGAATCTCAATGCAACTGCCAGCTGTCTGCATGTATTTATTTGAGCCTGGGAGAAAGCAACACAAAATCTGACAAGTCAATCCACAGATTGTTAAAAGAAAATAGTTGTCATTTTTACATGCTGTGCTTAGACTTTATTCTCATCTCTTGCCCTTGTTCTGAGTAATAGAACTTTATTTGTAAATGTGAGGTGCTCACTCTGAGCTTTCTGGTTTTACATATATTATTTTTTTCTTCCAGATAACTTTTCACTGACCTAAATTAGAAAATACTCTAGTTGATAAAATAAAAGCACAACAAATTAAATCTTATGGAATGCAGTTAAATTATAGAGAAAGATTTTACATCACGGACTTATAACAATAAAGGAGAAGAAAGCCCAAATTCAAAATTTTTTTGTTTTGTTTTTACCAAAGATATGAGAAAAATATAAGTAAACCTAAGGACAAATATATATAACAAATATCAAAATAAATGAGATATAAAGTGAACAGATGACCAAGAAAATCAGTCAAATCAAATACCAGGTCTTCAAATTGTTTGATTAATTTATTAATTTATACAAACATACACCAAAAAAGAGCCCCTCAACTATTTATGACATAGATTTTTAGTATGAAAACTAAAAATATATGAATGATATTTAGAGGACAGTTTATCACATACATCCCCTCACCCACAAATTATTTTAGTAATAAAAAATAAAAATTGAAAGAAAAAAAATGCCAGTGACTGCTTATTCCACCTTAATGTAATTTGCATTGCAAGGGAAAAATATTAACAGAGAACTTGTTTTGCTTGATTTGTTCATAAAGTCATATGAAAA